>JAECUM010010658.1:0-45593 GCA_016617855.1 Megalonaias nervosa
AGAACTGACGTAGTTTATTGTATTAGTGCTGTGTGTTGCTGACATGACATCAGTTCTTAACTGGAATCGATCGCATTTCATGACATAAAAAGTTATTGGCACGAGAGTCCTCTTATACTTCCTTATCTCCATTCCAACTTTCAAATACTCCAATGCCCTTGACTTCTTTTACATGCGTTTCCACATCTTTACCTTTGAGAATATTTTTATTACAATTAATTAAATTCGTTCCGCATGGAATCGTGCTCTGAGATTCTACATATCAAGATCTGCACGCATGCCATTTTATGCAAGCACTCAACAAAATAC
This sequence comes from Megalonaias nervosa, assembly GCA_016617855.1. NCBI lineage: Eukaryota > Metazoa > Mollusca > Bivalvia > Unionida > Unionidae > Megalonaias > Megalonaias nervosa. The sequence continues at coordinate 310 of JAECUM010010658.1, forward strand.
ACGTAATGAAATTGTGTAGAAATCATTACCCACCAGTTGACCACTGCATCCACTAGCTGACCACTGCATCCACACATTTTGTACAACACTACTGCATGAGAATTAAATTGTTATAGAAAGTATACAATTTGTCCGACAAACTCTATTTCCTATTTTTATTGACGAATTTTTAAAACGAAATGTACAATTCATCAGGTTTATAGATGTTAGAATCATCAATAAAGTTTAGCGTGGCGGATAATGGCTATTCAATATCCGTTTCAGATTTCAAACTTCAGCGACAATAGGTTTATTTTTCTCCTGTGATTTACCAACAATGTGAGTCAAACATATTCGACGAGAGCTAGAACACTCAGTATGACCGACTAAGGAAAAATAAATGCTGCGGAACTGGAATCTCATCATAGATACTAACGTTGACCCCAACGGTCGACCAATCAATGAAATATTAACTTGAACGCGCTCTTGTCACTTTAAAATATATCGTCTCCTTTGACTAAAACAACAACAGGAACACTTTAATAAAATAATCAAGATTATTGTTTATTATAGGATTAAATGATGATGGTTGGGTATTTATCGATGTGTAAATTTTACCTAATCACTCACAAAGTAAATAAAGTCCGATGGACTTTATGCAAACTTTGTGAGTGATTAGGTAAAATTTACATACCGATAAATACCCAGCCATCATCATTTAATCCTTATAATTCCAATTTACTTCCTTTCTAACATCTGATCAGCAGATTTAATCGACAAAACATTCACTTTTATGTACCTCGAAGTTTTCTTTCATTAACCTCTTAACTGTGATAGAATACATAGCCCTATCTTCGCTAGCCAAGATTCATTGATTCTTTATATAGTGATACGGGGTAGAATGTCATAGCGAGTCATGCCATTGATATATTGTTATGATCATTATTTTAATATATAAAAATGGTTGTTGCGGTTCAACCAGGAATATTCCCTTTTTTTTCGAAAATTACGCTTGCGTATGGCACGTGTTGTTATAGCAACGTCGTTGTTACTTTCTAAGCATTTGTATCTTTCCAAGCAAAATCGTGTCCACTTTTAGTGAGACCCCTTGGTTGACATGACTCTGATCTTTAACAACCGCTGCTGTAACATGTTGTCGAGGTGAAATGCAATAATTTCCGAAGATTGGCTTCTAAAGCCAGCCATATGCCTTCTTCGGTAAAAGGGGTGAGTGTTGGAGTGCACGAAGGTTTGTGCAATTACATTGTTTTAACTTCTAATGGTCGATTTTAATCTGTGGCTTGTCATTTTTGATCGGAAATCACAGGAATGGGTGGGTGGGAGCTTGTTGTTGCTATTATTAGGGTGTAAAGCGCTGATATAGATAAAACTTCAAATCAAATGATCTGGACACAGGGAAGCAAAAGTAGTCCGCAGAATTAATCAATGTGTGAAAAAAAAAATTCCATATCAGTCTCACGTGACCGTTTGCATCCAATCAAAACGTAGAAAACGCAGTCAATTCATAAAAATTGGAATTAAAACTTGCATAAGAAGACTACATTTGGAAAGAAAAATATTTTTGGCGGATAAGACCTGGTATTTTCTGATAAAAGAAATTTGTTTGCGCCACTTTGATATCAGTTCTAATTTAAGTTTTACCACAATGTGATTTGTTCGGTCTTATCGCCTATTAGTAGCCGTGTAAATATGTCACCATATGGTGAAGCAAATTGATATTGTCACAAAAACTTGACGAGGGAAGCATATAAGTCAAGTATCCATCTATACTATTACAATTAATACCATGCCATACCATGCATGTGTTAATTTATTTTGTGCTGAATGATCGAACTTATTCGATAATTAGATTCGATTAATATATATATATATATATATATATATATATATATATATATATATATATATATATATATATATATATATATATATATATAAAATTGCAAACCCTGATACAAAAGCGAACTTAAAGTTACGAACTTAATTTATTTTATTTTTTTTAAAAATCGCTCACTTGTACGTCGTCTAATGGAATACAGCTTTTTGCTAGATAGCATAACACGACATAATGGCATGGGTTCAGTTAAGTCCGTGTCTGATAAGAAACGAAATAAACATCATATCTGCAGAAGAATCACACATTATTAATAATCTGGCAATGCGGACAATTGAAAACTCAAACAAAGTTTGGTTGCAGCTTATCTCTAAACAAATACATATAATAAATTGTGGAGTCTGACAAGTACAGGATATTTAAAAAAATCAGATATTTTGAACAAAGATTGCTCCATCTGAATCGGTTGTTACGATATATAAATGCCAATGGTGACTTAGAGATTGGAAATCCATGGAGAAGTAATCTTGGACAAAGACTGAAGTATAATATCACCTAAAATGAATGGGATAATTGTAGACATGACTATATTCTGTACACGGTGGCAGGTGCGCTTGATTCATAAATTTCATGACGGAAGTTATTTAAGAGCGAATTGCTAAACAATGGAATAGATGTAAAAACCGTGTGATTCGTGCTGTGAATGTTGATCGTTCCATTGTGATGAAGCACAAAGTTATATAGACTGTGGTCAAGGAAAAGAAACTAGAATCAATACTGCTAGTGCATAGGCGTCTGCAATTCGCATATGCACCTTTCTAACTTTCTTTGCTAGGCATTGTGCGACATACTACGTATTTTATTAATGAAGGTTTTGATCGTCTTTTGTCGTTGACTTTTGTTATATCAAATCCAGATGAATATCCAAACGATAAGACGAAGACAATTATACTTAATAATGGACATTAACGCACCTTAAAAATTTTTAACACCGATCAGCACTTTGCTATTTGGAGAGGAAATATCTTATCGAAGGAAGATACCAGAAATTGAATTTTCAGCACGAGAAGATGTAATGTTATCCGAATACTTCATAAATAACAAAATATAATTCCAGCTATAAACTGGAAACAATGACAGTGAAAATATGAATGACCTAGATTATGCCTACGCCATATTAACTGCGGTTACTTCCGGTCTCTCCGTGATTGGAGGACTTTGTATCTGTTTCCTTTTCTACATGTACAAAGATATCCGGACTCCAGGGAGGAAACTCCTTGTGTTTCTGGCCCTGGCAGATGGCGCCACTGCACTGGGGAACCTGCTTGGTGTCGTATGGTATTTTTACAGGGACTCGCCCTTAATTAACAAGAATATGGACTACTGCAAGTTTCAGAGCGCGTGGACGATTTATTTCAGTAATGTTAGCTTCGCCTGGACAGTAATAATGGGAGTGTGTCTACTACAGGGTGTTGTCATGCAAAATCCCGGGTTTTCACCCACATATATGAAGCTGTTTCATATCATCAGCTGGATACCGCCAGGTAACTTACTGTATCATGATATTTATACAAAGAATAATTTTAAAATTCTATATTAAGAATTTCTCGTTTCGACTTGAATGTTGACTGTCTTCTCTGTGAAGTGCATTTATTCAAGTGGTAAAATATCGTTTCTGTTACTTGGTAAAAAATGAAGTTACGTCTGACCATTTGGCAAAATGACCATACCAATAATGACTGCATACGAAGGATACGCTTTAGAGTTGACTGCATACGAAGGATACCCTTTAGAGTTGACTGCATACGAAGGATACGCTTTAGAGTTAAGAGTGCAATCTTATTTATGTCTCAGCTTTATTGATGCTCAAACGAATCACATTTAAATTTCACTTTCGTCAAACATAAGCTTACTCTGCATTTACCCGTACTACCGTAATAGGATGAAATATGGATTAAGGTGACGTTAATAGTATCTTAAAACCATCTTAAACTTGTTGCTAATTCACAGAAACATTCTCTCTTGTACAGGAAGCCTATCTTGTATTTTTGATCCTCCAGATACTATCAATTCGAACTGAGCGCTTCTTTTCTCTCGACTGCGCCCATTTACTACATCGACAGTGCACTTGTATCCAATAGTAGGTTTATGAAATTTAGAGCGACTATCAGATCGCCTGAACCTTTTTGGGACTGTTTCAGTTCTGGTCTATGGTGTACTAAAAGGGTCAAAACTACCGGAACCGTTCAAACGATTTCCAAGTATCGTTGCAACGTTACATTTTGTCAGTGCACTGGTAATTTAATATACTGTTGCAACTATATTCCCACTGTGTGACAGATTTGTTTTCTTTTCTGCAGCGTCATATTTAATCGTTACAGCAGTTATGTTATCTTTGCATCGGTCATGTCACCGCTGCAACGATGATTTATATCGTCGCTACTTTAGAATTATCATAGTAACTATAAATATACCCTTGCAACAACAACAGAAAAATTCCGCGGCACCGATGCTTGATTATCGCTTCAACCATAGGTGAACATCATTGCGGAGGTATACAGATACCGTTGAAACGACACCAGTGTTTAAAATACTGTTGCAACAGTAGGTCATTATTGCAAAGGCAAAATTCACCTTTGAATAAAAAAAATATAGCTTTGAATCGGTACTTGTATAGCTCTGAATCGGTAATTGTATAGCTTTTAATCGGTTATAGCATTACTTTGCATCGGTGATTGTTTACCATTGCAATGGCATCGGTATATTGTACCCTTTTAATCCAAGCTGCAGTGTATCAAAAGGGTTGTAACATCGGATACCATTGCGACGCTATACAAGTATCGTTACAACGGCATCCGATTACCGTTTCAACGCTAGATTTTGGCGATAAAACGGTAAATAGGCACACATTAAACGTTGTTTAAGTGAAGGTGTATCAAACCAAAACAAAAAAGGAATAATAAAACGAATGTGAATTAGAAGGGCTCACATATTTTCTATTTTAAAAGTGAAGATTTAAAGTACGAGAAAGAGAGAGGAAAAATATTATCTCTAGCAAACTAATATTTTTCTAATGTTTAATGCAAAATATATAATCTAAGAGGCAACTCTGTAATTTCTTAACTTACAAAATGGTGCAAGTATCTTTACGTTTCTAAAAGATGAAAATGCAATTATATAGTTTTGTTTACTTTGTGTGTAAGTTATAACTCAAAATTTCCGATAAAAACGAAACTTTTTTTATTAAAAATTGCGCTCAATAATCAACGGTTTATAACTTTTTTGTTATGTATGTATCAAGATGTGCATATTGGATTTTGTCTTTTTATTGATGCAATTTAAAGTTTATTTTAAAATATTATTTTATTATTATTCAATTTTTATTACAGCACCAAATTTCACTTTGTGGAAATCTCTTCTATACAGGTAATAAAGGGCATACTTTGTGACTGGAGCCTTATTTTCGTGAATCAATAGCGAGTATCACAGATTCAGAAAGGGCTTAAACACCAATCCCTGTGTAATTCTAGTTGGTCACAGGTATTACTCATTATCCTCACGCGGGGCATATTTTTACACCGTTCTTTCGTCCGGCCGTCTGTCTTTTAACCATATCTCCTAAACCTCTTGGAGGAAATTCACACAGGATTGAGTGCTGCTGCCTTTGGTGCAACCATTTGATATTAGGAGCAAGCGGAAGGCATTCTTTGCTCCAACCCCTGGAATCTCAAACAGGGTTTAAAGGTCAGGCAACAAAATAATGTCAGTTACCATGCAGTCGTCAAATATTTTCTGAGCAAACTTTACAGCTAAAGTTATATCTGAAAAACATGCCATATATTTAACAGATTTTGCATTACGATCCCGGGTCACTCGCTGTCTAAAGGTCGGGGTAAACATGGGGTGAGATATGGAGGTTGGATTGGAATATGCTATAAAAATATTGGTAATTTGCAATGGCGCGATTTTGCAGTTACCCTCGTCAGGACTTGCGATCAGCGGTAGACCGAGAATTTCGTTCTCTCTGAAACACGCTGTAATAACCAAGTGGGTGGTAACGGTCTTCGGATGTTGTATATTTTATATTGAATAAATACAGCTAATGATAACGCTTAATCCTTAACGGTAGCATACGGTTTACAACAGAAATATACTTAGGAAATTGGAAACAAATATCAAATCACAGTCAGGCTCATACTGTTTGCCGTGTGAGCAATATGATGTTCACTTGGATATCTTCTAGATAACAATATTTAGATTGCATCTTTTTTTCTGGAAAATGATAATTATGGATGTTTTAGTGCTTGAATGCTGAAATTTGAAGTGATTCCATTTTGTCTGATAAAAGGCGTCAAGCAGCATCAGTATTCCAATTTAAGCATTTGTTTCATGATGTTTGGTTTTTGTAATAATATCATTATATATGTTTTTTATGTTGTAGGTGTTGTCTAATGTTGTAAAGCGCTTAGAGCTTTTAAAGATTAGGTGCAATACAAAGTTCTCATTATTATTATTATTATTATTATTATTATTATTATTATTATTATATGGACATTAAGGAATTTTGTATTTTTTAAGGTTGAGATTTTCACCAAATGTTTCTTTTTCTCCGTAAAATGTATAACAATCTGCTCTTGACGTGTGACATCATTTCTCTATCGCAAGACATTCAGCTATTTAATAGACCCCTTGTTACTCTACTGTCTGCAGGTATCATCGTAATCGTTGCTCTGAGTATGAACGTTTTGGGATATGACCAGGCTCTGGACCAGGCAAGCTGGTGTTGGATTGACCCCCGGGTTCCAAATGCTCTGTTTTGGCAATTCCTCACCGGTAAGTTCTGGGAAATCCTTGCCTACATCACAACTGTCATCCTGTACCTGATGGTCACGTGCTACCTCTGGAAACGGGTGAGTACAGGCAATGTTTGTCATCAGATTGTATTTTCCTCTTTACAAATGATGATGGCTTGCATTAAAATTTTAAATACAACAATGCTCTTGCTCTGTTCCCGGCCTAAGTACTTATAGGTGACCATATGGCAACTAAGGAACATGGGGGACCAGTCACTTTGGAGGTTCATAAATTTAAGATGGGGGATAGGGCACTACAGTGGTCATGGGAATTCAACATGGGGTGTGGAACGATAAGGCGGTGATGGCAATTCGAAATGGGAAATGGGACGGTAAAGTGATTATATGAATTTAACAAGCGGTATGGCGGTTATGGAAATTTGAAATGGGGAGATGGGACGGTAAAGTGATTATATGAATTTGACAAGCGGTATGGCGGTTATGGAAATTCGAAATGGGAGATGGGACGGTAAAGTGATTATATGAATTTAACAAGCGTTATAGCGGCTATGGGAATTTAACATAGGGCTTTTTGGAAGTGTAACATGGCGGATGGAAGGATATGGTGCCTTTGCGAATTTAACATGGGAGATGGGACGATATGGGGCCTTTGGGACGATATGGTGCCTTTGGGAACTTAACATGGGAGATGGGACGATATGGGGCACTATGGGAATTTAATATTGATGGGACACTGATGATGTCTGGAAATTTAATGTGGTTGGTTCACTAATGGGATGTATGAAAATTTAGTACATGACATTATTTCAATTCGACTCCGGTATGATAACTAATACCAACCTACCAACCAACCCACACACACACACACACACACACACACACACACACACACACACACACACACACACACACACACATCATTTGATAAGGGATGTGAAAGGGTATGTTATTTTTATTTCGTGCAAAACTCAAATCAGCTCAACTCACAATAGCTAAAATTCGAGTAATGATATTTATGTTACCTTTTCCTAGAAAATGCAATGAAAACCATATTAAAAATTAAATTATACTCAGGATTTTTGTTGTTTTTACAATATTAGTGCTAGATGAATTTTTAGTTCTATTCTCAGTTGTTTTGCTCTTCAAATGAACTGTTTGATATTTGAGAAACGCGAAAGCGGTATTGCTACACTTCGTCAAAACAAGGTAATTGGTTATAAATTCGCCAAAAAGCTTCCTGTTCTTTTTCTATTTTAAATGGGATTTACTTTCTTTTAAATGGGATTTACTTTCTTTTAAATGGGATTTATTTTCTTTTAAATGGGATTTATTTTCTTTTAAATGGGATTTACTTTCTTTTAAACAGCAGCAGTACGTTGTTGTTTTCAAGATTAACATAGCAGGCGAAGAGTGTGTGTACTTGTAAAGAAAAGAATGAATCTCAACGGGAAAATGGGAATGAGGGTAAATATCGCCCACACAATAGATTTTTTAGCAATATTCTATAAACGTTTAGAGGAAAAATGTCACAGAAAATTAAACAGATCTGAATTTATGAAGAAATAAAAATGTTTTAGATCAAACCGCAAAATGTTCCCAACAAATACGACATATTGGACTTTCAAAGTTGCAAAGAAACAGCGCAGTATGACCCAGCTTCATCGTAAGATCATTTCGACGTCATATTTCAAGGCACTTGTGTGTGTCTGTGTCTGTGTCTGTGTGTTAATAGATGAAAGAATATACGAACGACGCAGATAGCCTTTACCATAAGTTGGCCGCCATGTTTGATGCTTAGTCAGGCAAGCCTAGCTATGCAGCACACTCTAGTCCTGTATAAAGTAAATATGATATTCACGCGGACAGCCTGCAAGCTTTATAAGTTCCTGTGTTTTGGGGGGTTGGGGTTGTTGTTGTTTTTCAAACCGATTATTTCCATGTAGTCAATATGGGATAGTGGGCTACATGCAAGATTTACAGACCTCAGAAATTAAAGAGTTTGACAATGTTTCAAACCTACACTCCTGACGTTTTGCAAAAGACAAGTTAACCCGTTTTTATGAAGAATTTTGCTTAGTTCAAATTACAATGTTGTTGTTGTTGTTGTTATGGGGTTTAACGCCATTTTCAGCACAAGATAGGCTATACATGGCGGCCAGTATAAATGGTGGAGGAATATCCCGGGGAAACCCTGGAAAGAACCACCGACCCACGAGAAGCTACTGGCAAGCTTTCTCACGCACACACATTGGCCGAGTCCGAGACTCGAACCCCAAATTACAATGAAGACATAGATTGCTTTATCAAGTCATCACAGTAGTATACGTAATGAGACAAATTGTTTGGAACTATTTAGTTACATTAGCTGGTCGACGTAGAGATAAATATAGGATCTCAAAACGGTAATGATTTAATCTTGAATTTATGAAACGAGTTGAATCATATCCATCTTTTGCGTGCCAAGGCTCGCAAAAGCTGGACATTATTCAACGAGATTCATAATTTTAATATTAAATCATTACCCATTTGAGATTCTTTTACCACATAGTTTATATTTCAGTGGAAATGTTTTAGATGGAAATAAGAACGAATAATTTTGTTCATTCTGACAGAAGTTGAACCTTTCATTTGTTGTGCGTAATAAGTTGTCCCAACCATAGTTGAACTAGTATTGACATTTAAAAGTAGATTATACATTTTACGCAGACAAAATCATTTTCAACACAGAATGTCCAATGCGCGTGATGTCGCATTGTTTGATGCACTACCCATTAGATTACAGTTGAGGATCCATGTTTACGTAACCTCAAATGTCACTTTTACAACTAAACATTACATTGCAGCGATATTCATGTGGAAATAAGGTTTACTGGATGCAGAAATTACCATATGTAATGTATATGTGACCAGATATTTGCAGTGTTGGAACAATAGACTTCAGAATATGCTAACAAATTTCATTTTTGCGCAATTGCATCACATATTTACTTCTTAAATATGCAGTGGCTGGATAAAGTTCTGTCAGTTTGGATACCAGTTTATGGCCACATTCTTCTGTGAACAGAGGTGAGCTTATTTGCGTCTGTAAGTTAACATTTAAACCACGTTTGTATATAGGGTGGATTCCATGCAACATGTACCACCTCCTTCAACCCCCACCCCACGCAAGTAATACCCGCAGTTTTACTTGTTGTTATTATTGTTTTTGTCGTGTGGTTTTAGCCATTTTTTTCATGTTATGATATACATGACAGTACAAACCCCTGTGGGGGGTAAATTAGCCATATTGAAACAGACGAGACCATTTTGCCCCAATTCCCTTTCGCGAGTCGATTCGAAAAATGGCGCCCCAAAATGTTCATTGAAAACAAAAAAAATCCAGAAGGCGGGGTTTACAAAAGTTTTCCCACGATCGCAGCCAATCAGTAAAGAGAATACTGCACACTAATTTCATGGGCTTATTTGGACCAATCAGAATAACATAGTGATATGTTCACATGTTATAATATCAAAAATATGAAAACTTCACGTACTATAGGCAAAGTGTTCCGACCATGTGATAATATCCAAAATTGGATAGCAAATCGACAGAGAGCTGAAGCGCTTACTTTGGCTATGATGGTGCAGAGTGGACAACTTGCAAAAACGACGGATCTCCGAAAATGAAGATCTAACAACGAAGTGCTCGAATAAGAATGGACAATTTCACGTTTTGCAAAAGCTCATTCTATCACACTTTTATCAAGAATTTTACTTAGTTCAAATTACAGTCAAGATATATATTAAAATTACTGAGCAAGTCATCACTAACAACATAAAGGGGCCAAGTGTTTAGAACTATTTTGTTACACTCGTGTCATATATACATGTCCACCAAGCTGGTCAGCGTAGGGATATCAACAATTGGATAGTAAATCGTCAGATAGCAGAGGTGCTTACATCGTGAGATGGCGCAAGGTGCGGAAATTTGGGGAAAATCGTTATGGCTTCCTCCATAGCAAACGAAAGTTTTTATTATTTCTTCCCCAACACGTAACAAATCACTTGACCTATTCAATTATATAAACATTTTCCACTCATACTTGAGATTTAAAGCTTTAGACTAATGCAAACAAATAAAATGATTAAAGGAGAGCTAAGAACTTAGTCCTACCTTCAACAGTCTTCATTTAAGAATGTGATTAGGTTACGTTTCAGAGTTTTCGCAAAATTTAACTTTCTGGCACGTATGTCGTGTGATTGAGGTTAGTATGTTTAAGTCCGACTTTGTGCACACTTAAATCCATCTGTAAATTTGCAAAAACGCTTTAAAAATAGCCGAAAATCGTTTTATTTGCTCAATTCCTATTTTGATAAACGAATGTTTCCACATCTGTGGAGATTTAAGTACTTTAATTTACATTTATCGAGGCGAAATTTAAAGAAATTCTGATAGGAAACACTTTTAAATTTCATTTTAACCATTTGGTGCACATTTTTGTTTTCTAAAACTATATGTTCACTCCGAGCGCATTGCTTCACATTCGAACTCAGTGTTAAACACATTGAGGTAGATATCCCCAAAATCTGGTACATATTAAATGCTGAAATGAACTCCTTTATGCCATGGGATGTCCCAATTTTGAACCTCAGGCCGGGGAACATTTTCTTCCGCACAGAAGAAATAACTAGATGCCTCCTGAAAAGGGACATATTATCTATGAAGTCTAAATGCAAGACGGCAGCACTCTGTCTATATATTGCTGAGCATGACCTATAGTATTGGGTCGTAAGAAGCATAAATTTGACTCGAGTGCTTACAAATTCATTTGTTTCGCAAAATGTTTGGGCAGCTGTCACAGAAAGTTTGCAAATGGGAAATAGACCTTAAGATACTGCCTGATTTCTAGGACGACAAAATAGTGGGAAAATTTAAAAACAAAACAAAACAAACAAAAAAACACCCACCCACCCCCAATCCTTACCCCGGCCATCACAGACCCTGAACGTCAATATTTTACAGAACATATGGTAAACAATTAAATGAAAATGAATACATGAAATAAAATCTAGGTCAGTCCATTTTCGTGTGATTCTTGAGACTTGGGAGCTCTCTCAATCGTACCATATGACTACATGCCTTTATATCTAAAAGATCACAAGCTGTGATAAGAACCGAGAAATTATTTACCAACTATTTGATGTGTAAGTACTTATTTTCTTCGTAATTTGGTCAAGAGATTCTTTAGGAATGTAATGGCGTTAATTTACCTCATATGACGTCAATGTAAGCGGCTATTCCCATTTAACCCAGTAGCCACGTTGTTACGAAGAGGTCGGGTTTCATCAGGCGCCATCTGTTACGATTATTTTTCACGTATAGTTTTATATCCCTCATTTCAATCTTTGTAACAAAGATAAGAATATATTCACATCCCAACGGAGGGTGATGGAAGACGTAGTAATAGTAACAGCTTCATGTTACAATAGAGTGATGTTGAACAATTGACAGGAAAGAAACAGGCATTTTACATCAGTTTCTTTCCTGTCAATTTGGTCAAATTGGTCAGGGTCACTCAGATTCTCCGACAATAAATTATTATTATTATTATTATTATTATTATTATTATTATTATTACGTTGTTCCAGCGATTTGAGATGCCTTTACAAGTACATTAGGGGGGCCCCGAGTGGCCGAGTGGTCTAAAGCGCTCTCCGTTACGGATCACTGCCATCTCACCTCTGTCTGCGTGGGTTCGAGTCTCGGATTCGGCGAATGTGGACATGTGAGAAAGCTTGCCAGTAGCTTCTCGTGGGTCGGTGGTTCTTCGCGGGTATTTCCCGGTTTCTTCCTCCACCATTAATACTGGCCGCCATGTATAGCCTATCGTGTGCTGAAAAATGGCGTTAAGCCCAACAACAACAACAACAACAACAACAAGTACATTGAAAAATAAGTATCTAATGGGACTGTTTACGATCACTGGTAAGTGCAAAGTTATGCATCGACAGAACTGAAGCATTTCTAATTAATTTGAGATAAACAAAAAGCAATGTATAATGCAAAAGTTAAATAAACTGAGAGATGAATGGAAAACTGAGATCTTATCACAAAGATCCACTTGACGATGGAGGTTCGTGTTCGTGTCCCGATTGCTCAAACATCGTATATATCCACCCACCATAACAATCGTTTTACCTCTACACTTTACTGTACTGCATGACCCTTTTGATGCCTACACGTTTTCCATTCGTAGATTATTCAAACGATTCCCATTTCTCATTTTCTCAAACAGAAACCTTTCTTTCCGAGTTTTGTATGCTTTATGGTAACTATGATCACATATAAAGCATACGTATCACATATAGTAGTATTAAAAAAAATTTCATCCAACAATGATTAGATCTCATTGTTCTAACAAATAAGAGAACAGGCTTTTCTTGTCCAACAAATTGTTAATCTGATGACACAACCAAAATATTTTTTGCAGTCCAAACCAGGAGACAGACAAGGTACAAGAAAATCCCGAACAGCTGTGATCCATGAAGCCAACAAGAAGTTGACATTTGTCCCTCTGGTCTTCATTGTTTTAAGAATCTGGGGAACACTGCGATTCCTTTTAGGGTCTTTTGCCCATGAATATGCAAATTCCACAGCTGGTAACTGGATAGTTCCGCTACAGGTAATTGCATTGGCTATGCCAATTCATACCTTCTGACCATTTTGAATGCATGCAATTTACTATGTTAATATTATGTATGGTTCATATTAACATCAATATACGAGACGTTTCAGATTCATACAACTGTCCACAAAAATAAATGCTTTGGTTTTTTTCTACCAGATTTTAAATTTTAAATTTGACTGTATAATAGTTGAATATTTTTAACCATCATGTCCTGAATTGAGTGATAACAAAATGGGTTGTACTAACAAGTTACTGTCAAAAAATACTGCAGTGTCGTATCTAAATCCATTTTGTTACATCTCACTTTTCCTTTCGTGTGATTCGCGCTACTGTCATCAAGAAGAGCTATCATGGATAACCAATTTTTATTTTGAACATTGTCTACAGTTAGGATTATTATGTTCTTTCTCCGAAAATAAAACGACAAATTGTACTATCAGGTATTCCGCCCCCGCCCCCACCCCAAAAGAATTATATTCAGCGTTTATTTTTGTCACTTCACTGAAATAATAGAGCAAGTCTCTGACATAATCCTACAATATGGTCATGAGGAATCTAATCGTTTAAGGGCGTAAGTCATATAATTTGAGAATATTTAGCCTCAAATTTTCAAACTATAAAATGTTTCTGTGACCGTCCTCATATATCTGATAGCGATGGCAACCAGATTTCACTGGCTGGGGTGTAATGATTTAAGTTACAATGGGGCCCCAGGTGGCTGAATAGTCTAAAAAGCTCGCCTTTACCGATCACTGCCATCTCACCTCTGTTGGTGTGGGTTCGAATATTGGGCTCGGCCAATTTAGGTGCGTGAGAATTGTAGCAAGTAGCTTCCCATGCGTCGCTTGATCTAACACCGGAATCTTCCTCCACCAGTTATACTGGCCGCCAAGTTTATCTTATCTTGCGCCGAGAAATGTCGCTACCCCGCCTCTCGCAAACCCCCCCCCCCCCCACAATAATTCAAATGACATGAACTGACATTCATGTTGTAATCCTTTTTCACGCCACTTCTGGTGCGTATCGGACATTCCCCCTCACTCTATCCATGACCAACAACAAGCATAATAACTAAATTAACTAAGCTAAAACCTTTAAGTCTTTACACTTTTTCAAGCCTTTCAACCTTCCCTATTACCGATTTCTTTTTCTTCCATAAAGTCAAATAAAAAAAATATTCCGCGTTTCGTCTTACTAAATACGTGTAAGATTAGTACTACCGATTATATACACAAATTATCTCCTTACTTTCAGGGTATTGGCGACAGTGCTCAGGGATTCGCAAATTTCGTGTTCTACTGCATATCCACGGAGAAAATTCGTCGCCGTCTTCTGTCAATGTGCGTACCGTCAAAGAGACGTAAAGAGACCGCAACGCTTGAGTTACAGTCAAGAAGCGTCAAAAGATCAGCGGTTTGCGCTAGTTCCCCAAACGATATAAACCGGACAATAACTGAGCAACATTAAACTACACTGGACTGTCCATCCTTCAATTCCAGCTTGTACAAGACGTTGCCATGTTTAGTCACTAACGTCCCTGCAACGACAGTAAATGTTTGACCTTTGTGATATTTTAAACTTTGCTATAATGTACCCAGGCTAGCTTCACATCTGAAAGCAGCCTTGACCCTTTAACGTGGATGAACCCACATCTGCATTTACTTCTCTCTCATAATGGATATTTGTTTTCTTCTTTTAAACGATTCCTATTGGTATATCCTTCTATACGAAAAATTAAAGCCGTGCGAAAATAAACTCAAAAGTTACCTCGCAAGTGTTGGACACAGACACTTAATAGAACGACGTGGCCTAACAATTACGTTTGTCAAAAAGAACACAAACGGGTAAACAAATTTTTCTAGGAGGCGCTTAATATTTAGGTCTGAAATTCACATCCAACTGACATTTTTCAAAGAAAGAAATGACAAAGATGTCAGATTTGATATATCAGACAATGGAGTACACTGGGTGTGTACACAGAGATAATAAACAGATGTAAGTTGGGATCTTGGAGCAAGTTCACTATGTAACTTCTGCCAACTGATTATCACATGAGCACATTTCGAAAAGAATCATGCCAGCAATTAGTACTCACAAGAGTGCATTTCAAAAGGATCGAGCCAGCAATGAGTACTCGCAACAGTGCATTCAAAAGAATTGTGTCAGCAATGAGTACTCACAAGAGTGCATTTCAAAAGAATCGTGCCAGCAATGATCATTTGCACTAGTACATTTTAAGTGGAATTACAGCAAAAATGTATATATTACATACAAAGAGAGAAAAAGATCAACTAGCATTGAATGATGCAATTTCTGACAAAAATATTTACAATAAACATTTTCTTACTTTCTTCGACAAAGATGTGACTATGGTGGTAATTTAAAACAAAAACAGTTAAAATGGCGAGTGAAAAAGCATAAATTTCATCAGTTTATAGAATTATTGATTTCTCAAATTTTTCAAAGGGCTCAACTAGATTTACATCCTAAAACTGAGGTATTACCCTTGTATGACGATTCTCATGCAGTTGTGAAAAACTGAACTAGTTAAAAATTTGAATAAATTGATATGAAGTAGGAATTTCCTACACTTTATACCAAATGTAATTTTTGTCATATGATGTCAAGGAACTATGTATGAATGAATATTTACATTGTGACATAAACTGTTTGGTCACATGTAAGTCTTGACTTAATTTCCGTTCAAATTAGAGGAATGCACGGTATTACAAGTTGAAGATAATTTTGGTGTAATGATGATCATAATGCTAGCTGTAACAGCTGGTTACAAATTGTGTTATGACACAATTCCTGTGAGATGTTCTTATCACTTCATGATTCAATGTCAGATCATTATGTGATATTTCTTCATTCAGCACCCATGATTTTGGACCAAATCAATAATTTTGCATGTGGCTGAAGTGAAACTGTTAGGATGACAATATTCTGCTTCACTTCTGTTTCTTTTTTTTTCTTTTTATAAAATTTGCAACATGTTTTAAGTTCCCACTTCTTGAGTACAGCTGTACTCAGCAACTTGGGATAGAAAGTTTGGAAATCATCATACCATTAGGTTTTTTTGGCAACTAAATCATGCTGGCACCATCATGTACACAAAAACTTATCTAATATATGGTTTGAACTGGTTCCTGGTGATTTTGTTCCTGTAGGTCTGGCATCTTAGATGGATATTCCTCTGCAAAAATACTCATTAAGAAGCCAATTACAATTACAGCTTTGCCTTCATGAGTACTGATATTTCCTTCTTTATCTCCCAAGTCACCTACTGTTGTTACTGAAGCATTTGCTTTTCTACTGTAGTGGGAGGGCTAGGTGCTTCCAGCCAAGTTTTTCAACTCTTGGAACTATTTTATAACACAGTCCTGCACAAGATTTCCAAAAGAAAGAAATTATCAGGGAACATATACCCATCCCACTATTTTTAACTATTCAAACTACAGACAGCTGCAAAAGACAAAAGTTATTAGATGAGATGAAAAAATGTGGAAGAAAAGACACATGATGTAAGAAGTGCTCATACAAATGTAAAAAGTTAAATTGGTTACTTAATGGCATATTATGATATAATGAAAATAGCTGATGGTGAAATATTCAAATGTAAGCATTTAAGGTCAATACATTTTTGTCATTATGTAGTGTATATGCATTGCAAAGCAAAAGTACACTATGTCCATGCATCTGTGCATCTATATATCCACTTTGTTCATGCAGTCTCTTTTACTGCAAATTTGCAGTGCAAGTACACGTGCAATGAATATGTCCTGAACAAAAAATTGAGATGCTGACCTAACTTCCATGGTTTATTCTAAACAATTTTGCAAGATTCTTAATTCCATTCTTTGTTTTTTTTTTACGTCTTACATCTACAATGCAAAGTGGCTTAATCATAGCAGGTTAATGTGACCTACATTTCAGGCTATATTCAACACTGCTTTAAGCTAGTGACTGGTTCATAGATTGGAGTGTTATCTAAACGGTATCAGTAGCTTCCATCAGAGCCAAGTCATCCTTGACCATACACATACAGCAAGCAAGCATCTTCACAGAAGGAATTAAATTTATTTACCTTTTACTATTCTTCCACTAAAACATGATGATGAAACATTGTATGACAAAGTAACATAGCAGAAAAAATAAAGTCATGTTACGAACATGATAAAGCTATTATTTGTATGTTGCTATGCATTAATTTTGTGATTTATGTACTGCCTATACTCACTTAAGCCCAGTCCAACTGGAAACAACACACTGATATGCTCTCGCATAATGTGCTGGCAGATCTGAATCTGTGTCTGTTCTACTGACTACTCTGAACAAACTATACAGACCCTGATCTGCCAGTGCATTATGTAATGGCAATCTGGGTATTAACAGATGGCAGTTGGACTCAATTTTATAAGCAAGTACATACGGTATAAAGTACTACAGCAACAGTCCCTTTCAATATACATGAACTAGTGTACTACAACTGAACACAAATGATTAATACCAATATTATAACTCACTGCTTCTTGACATGTCTGTCCAGAAGTAATGGTCACATGTTGCATAGCTTTCCCAACTTTCCACGGAGCTTAGTAGAGTGGTTGCCCTTTTCATAATTGTTAAAGGCCGACAGGTCTACTAGCACAGACTGTAACATGGAGAGTCAAATAGTCTCTGCTGAACACTAAGCTTGGAAAATAGACACAGTGATCAGCCAAATTTTGTGTCAAACTTTGAATAAAATAACATTCTTTCTGATATTCTGTCAGAAGAAACTATTTCTGAGAAAAAACTGAATAATTACTGTAAAAACTGAATAGATTAAGTCTCTAATGCAAGATGAGACAACTGCAGATGTGAAGGTGAGCTATATCATGCACATTCATCTTGGAAAGCAAGCACAATAATTTCAACAACATGGAAGTTATTTCAAAGATAGATGTCAATCATGGCATACAGTGTCAAAAACAAGCATATATATAAAACATATTTATGTATGAAATTATGAATTTGTCTTTGGGATTGGAATTTATGCAGTTTGATCCAAAAAGATTCACTTCTCTTTAGTGTTTGTGTGTGATGGGATTTTGTGGTGGTAGGTGGTGTTAAAAAAAAAAAAAATATTGCATGACAAAGTGGCCTCACATTATGGTAAGTTCTGTCAGAAAGCTCTAAAAAGGAGAGACCACTGTATAATGGACAGTCCAGTCATGCGAGGCCACAAAAGATGTGACACTGTATAATAGCTAATTCTATCCTGTGAGGGACGATTGTATAATGGCAAGTCCTGCCATAAGAGGAGCCTCAAGAGAAGGACTACTATCTATATTTATATGGATAACCTGTACCCAAATGCCAACAATGTAGACCCAGATATGCCACAACACAGTTCTACCAATTTCTTTGTATGACGAGTATGTAACCATTATCTGACAGCATAGTATGAATTAAATTGGGTAAAGAAAACAAAAGAGCACATTACTGTACCAAGTTTTTGCCTAAGAGTAATGTTACAAGATCTAATAACTTGTACTAATTATAAATTAGAGTATATAATAATAAATGTTATTATATGTGAACTGTCTGATATCTTTGGTGGACTCATAATTATGGCATAGCCACTTCACACACTCATCAGCCATTCAAAATGACTCATCTACCCAAGGTATCTGACAGACTCATATCATAACCTATAATTACCTGCCAGCATATTATGTGATGGGAGATCTATGTTGACATTGTTTGCAGATTTACACAGATCAATTTAATAAACATTTTAAGCAGGAACAGACTGTACACTAAGACACGGTGACTTCTACATTAAAAAGTAAATATGCATATAATTATAACAAAAATACAAGTAACGCTAACAAATGTCATACTTGACAATGAATGAAACAATCAAATCGAGGCAACATCTGCTGTTGATGCCAACTGGAACGCTATCATCTCTTTTCAATGTGAACTGAACAACTATGACTCTCTGTAAAATATTTGGAGGTAACTGCACTGATACTTCAAGTTCTTAAGTTTTTGGTTGATGAATGAATGGCTAGACATGAAAAGAATAGCTCCTCATAAAAGACAGGTATTGAAAATAACATTTAACAGTGTTGAAAAAGTATCAGCACCATTCAATCTGAATGTTATTACTGCAACTTTTAAATGAACCAGATGAAGAAATTATTCAGTCTCAATTGCCTGAAACAACTGATGACACTGTTTTAGTGATAACACATCAAAATGAGTTGTTGTGAGGTCAATCAAATTATGATGTAATAATGTCTATGGACTTGAGGGCAGTTCAAAATGGCTATTTACATCTGAGATCTTGTTCTAGCAAGCCACAGAAAAGGCTGAGAATGTTCTAATTGCTGTTGATGCATGTATCAAAATGTAAGGGAAGTAACTCACACATAAATTAAAATACTTGATATAAGCATTAAAGATCAAAATCCTTATTTTCCAATCATTCTAGAACATCTTACAAATTATTTGCTAAAAACATGATTTTAACACTGCTTTTATTATTTCCTTTCATTATTTTTGGTCAAAAACATTTATTAGAATTAAAATGATCATATAATATACATCAACAGCCAGTTTATGACATCATTAGTGTGATACAACCATTGCATATCAACAACTAGTTCCTTATATCATTAGCATGATATAACCATCATGCTTGGGAGGGATTGTCTTAAAAATTCAACAACTTGATTTGCAAACTAAAACAATGATAAACATACTAAAGGTAAAAACTAATAGATTCTAATTAGCTAAATGAATTAATCAACAGCAGCAGTCTAACCTTGACTCTAGATGATTACTGAATTGTTATTTTTACATTTGTCCAATTCTTTTAGTTTGCATTTACATGGTTTACATTTTTTTCAATATCAACTGTCATCATACTCTTTCTGCAACATTAAAATTTCACAATTCATCACAAGTTAAAAATATAAATTGATCTTGAAATTTTGCCTTTGCTGTATTACTCATAATGTCATCCTGATGTGCTTTACATTTTATTGTGCCTTGCCTTTACATATTGTATTAACATTAAAGTCTACATGTTGTAGAAATAAAGATCATACTCTACTGAATGCTGCTAATGCTGGCATAACACAAACACGCAGAGCAAAAGATATCAACTTAAATATCTTGTTACTTTTTCCTTTAAAACTGTTCTGTTGACTCTTTTTTAAGAATTAGATTAAGATAATTTATAAGTAACTGACTATTTGGATACAACCTGAATGGCAGAATAACAATGACTGGATTCAGAACTAGATATTCAATTAGCAACAATTAATGCCTACAGAGTTACAAATTAATGAAAAGGAAACTCAAGTGGGCTGCTTACCTGGCTAAGATCTACCTATAAGTCAGTTGGCTAAGAAATCAGGTTTTGTGTGATACTTTTAAAGATTTTTCTATTTGAGCATTGGCAGCCATACTTAATGGCAGATTGACATTATTTGTGTCAACATGAGAAACTTTTTGCCAGGATGCTGTGAAATTTAGTTAACTTCTGTTTATCACTTATCAGAAGTAGCCATTAAAAGGTTTTGTAACAATGTCATATTGAATAGTTGATCAGTATCATTTGTGCAAATCTGAAAGAGCTTTATGCCAATATGGTTTCTGTCAAATTTTGTCAAATTATATAAAGCAGTTTCGCACAAGTCAGCTATTTTTTAAAGAAGTTTTATTAATGGCAGTCTCACTTTATGGCAGATTGCCATTTATACCTGACAACACAAACAAGATCTTCTCAATAGGCCAGTCAACAGTTTTATGCAAGTAAGATCAATTTTTCCAGTCAGGTGAAACAATATCATGTACTGCATTTACAACTGACAACACACACAAGATCTTCTCAATAAGTCAGTCAAAAGTTTTGCATAAGTTAGATCCATTTTTTCAGTTAAGATGAAACAATATCATGTACTGCTGTTGTTGACTTCGAAGACATGAATTTGAAAAGTTAGGAAATCTGACATGATGTAGTGAGGGCAACATAATGGTCAATTAAAAAGGTACACATAGACCTTAATTACCTCCAGCTGAGTTTCAGAAACTGCCATTCCAAACCCCATGGAGGTCAATGGCTCCTTACTAGATTTCTCATAGTTGTTTTTTTTTTTTTAATTTCATGTGCTGGCAGCAATTATCTCTCTTGCTGTGAGCATTACTCAAACTGACATGACTTGATGTCCACTAAATGTAATTATTGCCTTCCTGCCATTTTCCCCAGGCACTGCCAAAAATTAAAACATTTCTTTTTATACTTTTGTACTAATTATTGGAAATTTAAAGCTGTTGATTGTCCCTTTTGCATTTAACAGGTTTTCGTTTGTGGGACATTTCTAGATTACACTAAAATGTAAAAGGAAAAGCTTGATCATGCACGCATTTTGCATAAAAAATTTTTGGGCAGATTAAAGTTTTGAGGTACTCCTGTGTAGTTAATGACAGTAAGACATTTACCCCTAAATGTGAAAAAATGCTTCCATTCATGTACAATTAAAGACTCTAAATAACACTGAGTCACTGATTGTTTTGGATCATTCATTCCTTAAAAACAATGCTTAAATCAAGCTAAAAAAAAATTGAAGAGGGAGATACATGCTTATGAAAATGATACCTGTGATAGGCACATGTGAATAGGAAATGGATATACACCTCAAAGTATATTATGATACCTTGGTGTAAAGGTCTGATGATACTGGATTGCACTGAATAGAATGCTAAAAATTTGGCCAAAAAACAACACAAACACACACACACACACACACACACACACACACACACACACACACACACACACACACACACACACACACACACACACATGTCCAAATGCATAAGAAGTTTTATGACATTGTAGAAAAAGGGTAAAATAGAACAAAACAGTATGTTCAGTTGCTGTTTCAGCTGACTGCCTTTAGCTCCACTTCAAATATCAGAGTGCTGTTTGGAGGGATTTCACCTTGCTTTTGGCTGCCATAGCTGCAATATGAATGTAAAACAATCAATAAGCAATCTACTGACCTCCCATGAGTCATAAAAATATTTTTTACACAAATGAATAATTACTCTTTTTTGAGTAAACCTGCCAACGTAACCACATAAAAATTAAACTGGTAAAACTGTTCTCTAATTGTGCTCACACACCACACACACACACATACACACACCACACACACACACATACACACACCACACACACACACCACACACACACACATACACACAGACCAGTATTCCTCTTGATAACATGTTTTTGAATAACAAGTAATAAATCATGAATGATTAATAATAACAAAGAAACTTCTGTGCACTGCTCCGGTGGCCTAGTGGTTAGAGCGTCCGCCTCGGATGCGGGAGGTCGTGGGTTCGATCCCCGGTCGAGTCATACCAAAGACTTACAAAAATGGTACTAACAGCTGCCTCGCTTGGCGCTCAGCATTAAGAGGTTAGTGTTAGGACTGGTCGGCCTGGTGTCAGGATAATGTGACTGGGTGGGACATCATGCTACATGTCTGCGGCATGATGCCCCAGTGCTAGACATCACTATAAACTGCCACACTGCAGACATCGTAGTGATATGACTGAAAAATTGTTAAAGCTACGTTAAAAATCATAATCACATCACATCACACATCACATCACATCTGTGCACTGCAGAGAGTTACTTCCTCAATTTTACCAGTATAACAACATATGAACAAGAAGGTCAAAGTTACATGCAACTTAAATTCTTCAGCAACATGAATCTCTTGAATTTAACCAAACGTTGTTTTAAAAAAAGATATGAACAATACTTTTTGCTGTTTGTTGAATGTGTATGAAAGTGAAACAGATGGATGTAAACAATAATGTCCTGTGTATGAAAGTGAGAAAGATGGATAAAATAATGTTGTGTGTATGAACGTATGATGGATGAAACAATGTGGGTGTATGAGAGATGGATAAATCAATGTGTGTATGAAAGTGAGAGAGATAGGTGGATAAAACAATAATGCTGTGTGTATAAAAAAAACAATAATGCTGAGTGTATCAAAGTGAAAGGCATAAGTGGATAAAACAATAACATGTATAAATGTAAAAGAGATAGGTGGATAAAACAATAATGTTGTTTATAAAAGTGAGAGAGATGGGTAAAACAATAACATTGTGTGCATGAAATAGAGAAAGGTGGATAAAATAATAACATTGGTATCAAAGTGAGAGAGATAGGTGGATAAAACAATAACATGTGCACAAAAGTCAGTGATAGGTGGATAAAACAAAAATGTGTGTATGAAAGGGAGAGAGGTAGGTGGATAAAACAGTAATGTTGTGTGTATGAATGTGAGACAGGTAGATAAAACAATAATGTGTATGAAAGTGAGAGAGATGGATAAAACAATAACGTTGTATGCATTCAGAGTATCTGTGATAGTGTGTTACACTGGCAATGCAATTAAGATGGTTGATGTTATATATAAAACTTTTTTCTAACCAGATCATATTTTTAAAATCTCAGGATAAATTTTGTAACCAATATGATGGACAGAATTAGTTCAGATTTTTCTCTACAGATTGGAGCAAAAATAGTTTTTCAAGCTATTTCAGAAGCAGAATTGTTTTTTCATAAATGAAAAATCATGACCCCCCCCATTAAATGGAAAATTGTAATGGTCACTGTTCCAGATGAATGTAGTCTTCCAAATGTATAAAGGCACTATTATATTCCATTGTCAATTAACACCTCATGTATATAGGCACTATTATTTTCCACTGTCAATTTACACCTCATGTATAAAGGCACTAATATATTCCATTGTTAATTTACACTTCTGAATAAACAGTTCATTCTTATTTGAATTACAACAGATATTGTCACATTACATCATGATCCACATGGATAGAGGGAGGTATTACATGCTAAATATGTCTAGAGCTTTAGTGGAAACCAAATTTAATGTCCAGGTAATTCCAATTAAGACTGGAATGAGGGTACATTTCCACTGAAGAGATAAATCAGTGAGACTATCAGTAAGGCTATCAACAGAGAAAGGAAAATACATCTGTGCTGTAAAGGCCACTATGTCCTGATGTTATGGAATTGCACTAGATACTGTAATGAAAAGCGATCACATGCAAAATTTGTTCTCGTCAATAAATATAACAGATGGCTTGATCAAGGAATAAGGACCAATTTTCAGTAACAAATTTAACAGCCAATGCCTTCCAAATACATTTAAAAATGCATGTACTGCTTTTGACAGTGACTGACTTAATAAAGTGCACTCATAAACTTCCATTTTTTAAGGATTGTGTGTAATGAAGGCCACTGCCCATCTGACGATTTTGTAATATTAACGAGATCACATGTATCAAATGCTATTTGTTCTTGCTGATAAAGATAACAGAAGATTCGATCAGAGAATAAGGGACTGAACCATTTAATTTTTTAGAGGACTAGGATTTCTTTACAACTAGGATATTTTTGTTTCTTTTTCAAAAAATTGAGCGTATTTTTCAGGCTACTTGGGGTGCAGAATTTTTTAAAATAAAAAAAGCCGAGTCCTCCACCTTCCGTAAACTAGTCAGTCCCTAAGGCTAGAGTTGCAATTAACAAAACAATGACTCCCTAAAAATATGATGAGCAAAGGTCTTTCTGCATAATTATAATTAGTGATTGTTCTTTATTTGATACTTGTATTAAATACTCACTCAAAGTTAACAAACATTGGTTTTTTTTCATATAAGATTTGAAATGCTTAGCACATGAAACACTGACCTTTGATGTATCTAATTTGTACATCAGTATTTTTTTTTGCGGAGAGAAGGAACTTGAAAAGTGAACTCTCATTTTGAATCAAGTATAAAGCATCAATATTCGAGGATAATAAATGACAAAACAATGCATTTAATTGTACTGTTTAATCTCTTCTATAAAAAATCAGCATTATTTTTTATTTTTTTAGGCAAACATATCTTCCCATTCAAACTTTCTTGTATGCAAATTCAATCGATCTGATAAAATGTACAAAAGTCTATGTATGTAAAAATGATACATTAAATAATTATAACTTTATGGATAGATGGGTATGAAAAATTACATCATTTATGATCTTGATCTCTCTCTATATATATACATCTATATATACAGTTGTCTCAGTGTTTTGTTTCCTTGTATAAGCGCTAAAGTTACACATGTTGAACTTTGTATTGTCCTTTATGACGGTCATGGTGGATAAGTGCTTCCTGACCAGAAGAATGTGTGGTCAATTCCAACTATGGGATCAGACTCAATCTGCTACCATGGTGGCACTGTGTCCACAGTAAAGACAATTTACTTGCCTCAGCATGACATACCCTTCAAAGTGTTTGCAGTGTGGCAGTTTATAGTGATGTCCAGCACTGGGGCATCATGCCGCAGACATGTAGCATCATGTCCCACACAGTCACATTATCCTGACACCAGGCCAACCAGTCCCAACATTAACCTCTTAATGCTAAGCGCCTTGCGAGGCAGCTGTTAGTACCATTTTTATAAGTCTTTGGTATGACTGGCTAGGGTTCAAACCTGTGACCTAATCCATCCAAGGTGGATGCTCTAACCACTAGGCCACCAGAGTGGTCGACTTAAAAAAAATTACTCTGTAAATATTGCCTAAATGATCAATAGTATGATGTCTGTATTAACCTTTTCCAAACTTCATTTCAAAAAACAATACTAATGGTTTCTTAAATGTAGCAGATACACCTAAAGATAGGTTACTGTTAAAAATAATCACTCGTCCTCTTGTCCTGACCCAGTAAAAATTAGCTGGATTGAATAAAACTTTACTACATACTCATCTCTGGGCCAAGCAGATGCCAATTTACACCTTTTGAATAAATCTGAGTGCATTTTCTACCCTTAACAAGGACTGAAGTTCAACACCACTTAACATTTCGCATGCTTCAATTATAAATAACTTTTGCCTAATTTGCCTGTGTTTTCAGTCTAGTACATGTCTCAAAGGAAATGACTGCATTTTCTCTTACAGTTACCTCATGTAAGTTTGATGCTAAAATGGGTAAATATTATAAACATATTGTGTTGCTGTTTCACACCTAGCCCTCGATTTCTTAACGGTGTTCACATTTACGATGACACTTTTAAGTAAAATATGCAACATTTTTATGCACATAAAGATTTCCTCTGAACGAGCTATCATGCATCTTTATCAGCCAGTCCTGTGAGCAGCTGAGACATGGAGAATGTCAAAATTTTTGTGATTTTCCATCTGGTCAGGCAATGTTACAGCTGATCGAGGTTACCAGTATTGTCAAGACTGAAACTTTATTGATACATAGTCATGCCAAAGGGAAGATGCCAGCAGATAATTCTATATGTACTTTTCACAAGGGAAATGTTGCCAACTTACATTTAAAACAAGTATTTAAAATGACAGCCAATTCCCACCAACTTGTGCACAATGGATAATGTTGTAATCTATTTATAAAGCAGATAATGTCAAGACAACTGCTAGCCAAGGCAATGACCTAGAAATGTTCCAATTACTGTAGCCAATCAGCAAACTTCCTTTTCATGGTGCCCATGTGTAGCTTTCGAGATTGGAAGTTTAATGAAAATGGATCATTTAGTACAAAAAGTTCGTCAAAATTGAGACAATTGGAATTTTTCAAGCTAATGTCATTCTTCTTGTGAAAAGTAATCACATACTGCTGACATCTTTAGTTTGGCATGACAATAAATTAGTAAAGTTGTACAGACTGGAAATTACTAGAGATCTAGGGTAAGCATGACAATGTATTAATAAAGTTGTACAGTCTGGAAAATACTAGTGATTTACGGCAAGCATGACAATGTCCTGCCAGATGACAATCATATAATTTTGATATTTTGTGTCTCATAACTTCTCCCATATCCAGCTCAATGATGTACGGCAGCTCATTGAAAAGGAAAATTATGACAACTACCTTACAGAAATCAGGGTCTATGTATGCAACTGCAATTTCTCAATTTACAAACAATTCTCTTATTATATGTTTATATAAGGAGCCATTTATTAGAACATAATAGTTTCTTGGGTTTTGACCCATTCTAGTGCAAACTGGAATTTGGTTCTTTAGTACAAGTGTAAGCAGTATGTGTGTGTGTGTGTGATTTGGATTTTTAATGTAGTTTTAACAATTTTCCAGTCATATCGCTTCGGTATCTGCAGTGTGGCAGTTTATAGTGATGTCTTGTGTTGGGGCATCATGCCGCAGACATGTAGCATGATGTCCCATCCAGTCACATTGTCCTGACACCAGGCCGACCAGTCCTAACACTAACATCTTAATCTCTTAATGCTGAGTGCCTAGTGAGGCAGCTGTTAGTACCATTATTATAAAGTCTTTGGTATGACCCCGCCAAGGTTTGAACCCACAACCTCTGTAAGCAGTTTAGTGGAGAAGTGTGTACTATGTTGAGAATAACAAGGACAGAGATGAGTAACTCTTGCAATTCACTCACCAAAAGACATGCACTTGGGAAATTTTTTTCCTCTTGCCCTGTTAAGCAGTTTTTTAATATGCATTTGGTAAGATATAAACACTAAAAGATATATTATCTCCATGGCAACCTAAGGATGAAGGAACAATTTTGTTTAGATAACTGTTCTTTTATTGCAGTAGGATATTAAAATGTTTTTTAACTTACCAACATAAGAAAACTTAATGTAACTTACCCCTGTTGTGGTGGCACAGTGAGTCGCCTTTTTCCTCCAACCTTCATTCCTAAAAAAAATGAAAAGGACACATCAATCAAGACAAAAGAAAATTGGTCATGTAGTTTTAAATCTACAGCAGGGAGAAACAATTACATGGTACATCAAAAAGATAAAATATTTCATTTGACCTTGGGCATAACTACTGGTAATGTTAATATTTATGGATTTGTTTTGGCAATTTTGCCCTCAAAAGATCTTTCCATCAGAAAAGAATGCATATTTCAGCAGATGCAAATATAAAACAATGTTCCAGGCAATTATTATCTCAAAGGATTGCTTTTTCATCAATCAGTTATTGTTCAATTCCTTCATGAAAATGGGGCAGATAAAATCTTGAATTAAAACAGTGTTACAAAATAAAGGTAATATAAAATGAATATTCTCAACATAATTTTGTTTATTTTGCGAAGACATCATGAAAGAATATCCCACGAGAAGTCAAGCATTAACCCTATTATGAAGGTATACAACTTAATAAAGATATCGACAAATGTATACTCTGTTCAATTCGTTAACAATTTCTAATGATGATATTCATTCTTTGGTCATTAGACTATCATTTGGCCATGTGACTTCTAATGAACTCGGCAGAAACTAGAGCTATTAGCGATGGGTACATCACAATTTATGTGGGTAAGCCAAAGTTACTAGCAGCCATGATCCTCTAAATGATGTGGAATGTTTGAAATTTTTTAACTCCATTAAGGTCTTGTCAATACAAGCAAATTACCACAATGAGAAAACAATATGGAGCAGACAAGGGCCGTAACTCTGTCCAAAATAAAGTAGATGAGACACAGCGAGCTATGAAACAATGGTCATATTAAACTGAATAATATGCTGAATGGTTCTTGCACAATGCCAGTTAAAAGCAACATTCAATATAAATATTTGTTGTTGAATGACAAGGGCATAACTCTACAAAAAGATGCTGCTAAGACAAAACACATAAAATGTACATTAAGGTCAAAGGAAGTGTTTTAGGAAATTCAGTCTGAAGATACTGAATAGCTCTTGAGCTATGCCAATTCCAAAGTATCACTCCAATTTTCCATGTGACAATAACAGTATGCTTGACAAGGGACATAATTCTATAAGTATGTATTGCCTTAAGGAATTTGTATGTACGATGAAGTTAAAACTAGAAGTAGGTACTGTCTGAAGAATGTGGAGGCCAATTAAGTTTAAACCAAATGTTGGTACTGCCTGAAGAATGCTGAATTTCGCAAAAAAGAGGACAACTCTGTAAACTATTTTGTTATAAATAATGAAAACATGCTGTTGATATCATTAAAGCTGTAACAAGATTCCTCAGGAATTTCCATACCTTCCTTATTGGCAGAATCTACCAATGTACCTGTACAGTGAAAAAAGTACCCTGGTATGTAACACTGGAAAAAAATACTGCGGTGAACTGATATACCAATAATCCTGCACACATCTGATTCAGACCATAGTGGTCATGTATACAAAGCATACTGGTCATGTATACAAACCACAGTGGTCAAGTATTCAAACCATAATTGTCAAGCATTCAAACCATAGTTGTCATGCATTCAAACCATAATTGTCATACATTCTAACCTGAGGTCATGCAATGAAACCATAGTGGTCATGTCTTTACACCACAGTGGTTATGAATTCAAACAAACAGTGGTCTATGATGTTATCAGTAAGTATGCTCAACGCAACAACATTTTTGAGGGGTCAGTGAAAATGAATCTGAATGTTTACATAAAGGTTTAGAAAGTAACAAAACCAGATTGTTTTGTTCTAGTGGCAGCTGATTAAATATCTTTACCTTTTACTAATCAACAACAATTTGTACAACTAGCAGTCAAAATCAATTATAATGTACAGTTTCATGTACTCTCGGTACTTCACTAGTAGTCTGAATCAATTATAATGTACAGTTTCTGTACTTACTAGCAGTCTGAATCAATTATAATGTAGTTTCATGTAGGTACTGCCAGCAGTCTGAATCAATTATAAGGTACAGTTTCATGCAGGTACTGCCAGCAGTCTGAATCAACTATAATGTGCAGTTTCATGTAGGTACTGCAAGCAGTCTGAATCAATTATAATGTATAGTTTCAAGCAGGTACTGCCAGCAGTCTGAATCAATTATAATGTACAGTTTCATGCAGGTACTGCCAGCAGTCTGAATCAATTATAATGTAGAGTTTCATGCAGGTACTGCCAGCAGTCTGAATCAATTATAATGCGCAGTTTCATGTAGATACTACCAGCAGTCTGAATCAATTATAATGTACAGTTTCATGTAGGTACTGCCAGCAGTCTGAATCAATTATAATGTGAACCTTAATGAAGATGTTCTAGAACATGAATCAGGGGCAAAAGTGATGTTTCAAGCTGTGAGATGTTCTGATCCCATGTTCACACTAATGCAGATTTCCTGCATACTGACACCCATTTTGTATCAAGGATGCAAATTTCATAAGT
The DNA here is from genome assembly GCA_016617855.1 of Megalonaias nervosa. NCBI lineage: Eukaryota > Metazoa > Mollusca > Bivalvia > Unionida > Unionidae > Megalonaias > Megalonaias nervosa. The sequence continues at coordinate 30,875 of JAECUM010010658.1, forward strand.
AATGTTGCATATACAGAGCACAGCTTTTAAAATTTGTAAATACTGTTATTGTCTACAAGCCAATTTTCCTCGTTACTCTCATTTTGCAGTCTGGAAAATACCTTTCAGTATACGTCCATATGATACATGCTAAACTGTTACTTGACGATATCAGGGAAAAAATTTACTGCAAACAAGGATGGACTTTATTTACCAATATTGGATATATTAACAAAGGAATACATAGGTCAACCAATAATGGGTGCTATGTTTTCAGGATCGTGTTCTCTGCTGACAAACTGTTGGAACACAAGATCAGCAATGGCTGCTTTGTTTAAAGTACTGCAAATTAAAATAACTGACAGACTTTCATTCAATCAAACTTTTTCAAAAAGAGTCCAAATTGTTCGGAATAATAGTGCCCCTGGGACCCCATTTTTAAGACTTCTGTGAACACCCTATGTTCCATCAAAATATAAATTATTCAAAGAATTCAAGACCTACATATGGTTTTGTTAGTTTAAAAATAAAGTGTTTCCCGTCTGCCAAATGTCCCTGTTTTCATTGTCAACCCTAGCAATTCCTGCATCCCCCCTCGTGGGAAAAAAAAAAAATTGCCAAATTGATTTGTGTATCTGAGCTGGTTTTGCCCAGTACTTGAATCACTTATTACATTATAGATTCTAGTCATTATAGTAATGTTTGAAAAGAAAACTGCCTACCTACCTACCTACCTACCATAATTTTAAAACCAGATTAATAGGAAACACAATGTTGGGGGGGGGGTATTATAGCTTCTAAACCATACATGGCCTAATAACTTCATCTGTCAAGTGTTATATATCCAGGAAAGTAAATAAATACTAAAATTCCATAAATTCATGTTTTTTATCGTAATGGTATTCGGTAATCTCAGAAACCTTTTATAAAAATCTACCTTCTATTCCAATCTCCCAGCCCTTGATCACCTCATTTTTGCCGAGACGGAAGCGGAATGGTTTTCCAGACTTGCAGGAATCAAATTCCTTTCCATTATTCAGTCTTCCTACATAGTATACATGCACCTGTAATGGTAAAAATTACAATACAAAGAATTTTTCTTTCCTCTCTTTTGCTCTGTAACAAAGCAAAGCAAGATATTCATTCAAATCAATGTGAATATCTTGGCATCTAACTTTTTCCCAAATTCAATAACACTTTGACAACATTGTTTTCTCCTAATGCAAACAAGATAGAATCAGCATGTAAGTGATGAAACATTTTGCACAGAGAAATTCTGTACCAAGGCATACAGAAATACTGTGCATATGCATACAGTCAGTGACACTGTACCAAGGCTAGTGTTTCCCATAGGTCACTTTAGGTTGGGGCTGCACAATACTGTTTTATTTCTGCCCCAGGCCATTTTTCTTTTACATCCTGCCAGGCCTTTTTTTTCCCAACAACTTGCCCTCTTCTCAGCTGCAACATACCTCTATATACTGTGCTATCAAAAACAGTAATCATTATGCTTGATGTAATTTCTATGATCATAAGTGGCAATACATCTATGCCCAGAGTTCAAGTTATTTCTTGTGTCCACTGTTTAACACTATCTGGATGCATGAGCAGTGATAATGGAGGTCTTTGCTTATCTGAACTGCTTGTGGCAGTGTGTCACTCAAAGTTCAAAGTGCCCCTTTGCATTTACTGCAAACATTGCTTATGTATTAAATTTAATTTCAACATTCTTTATGATCCTAAGCAGCAATACACTGATGACAAAAGCTGTGTAGCTGGTCAAAGCTAATTAACAACATGCAGTGATGCATAAAAAAGGTCCTCTATTATTGGAACTAAACTATTTGTGGCAATGTGTATGCTCACAGGATAACACTGTCACATGCATTTCAGTGGAGAATTAAAAGCATCATCTTCAACATCAGAAATGCTCCCAGGAATTTATCACAAGGGGGTATTTTATCTCTTGTCACCAAAGAAGGGTGGTTGGAAGTATAAAAAAGCAGGGCGGGGTTTTACAGACATAATTCAGTATTAACCTAACACTTAAATATCCATCTCTCTCTCTTCCTGCTCCACTGTTTGGTCTCTATCAAATTCAAAATCTTCAAACTTCTTCGCAGTTGGACTTGAGTACATTAGCCTTTAATGCCTGCATATGTCCATATGACATGGCACTTTGTGCAAGAGTCAACATCCTAAAATTCAAATAGCCGATATCCAATGTTAAAGGGTCGCTTTTCCCACAACTTTTGCAAATATCACAGAACATACCTCCTGTCTTGGAGTTGTGTTTTAACCATTTGTACTCTGCAACCAATAATTCTGAAACTTTTGCTGCAAAATTCAGTTGTTTTTTTCTTTTTTTCGGGTGTTTCATTCAACTTTGCATCTGACATTACTGTTGAAGTATCGTCCTCCATTTCGCGAGACACTCTACTACTTTCTTCATTCACTCATTCACTTTCCACATTCAAGCCACCACTGACTTGATATTGAATATAATCATTAATTTTACATCCCACCATGGTTGATCTCACTTTCTGGAAATGGACCAGAGTTTATATCTGTGCATCAGTGACCTTAAATCTTTGATATTTTGACCCATAAATCAATAAGCTTCTTTCTTATCCAATTACGCAAGTCCTCCACAAACTTTAGTGAAGATATATTGTTGAGAACTGACATTCTGTGCAAGAACCACTTTTCTTTTTTCAGTCAGTGACCTGATCTTTGACCTCCCCCCCCATTGTTGGCAGGCTTCTTCCTTACATAAGTGTAAGTGATCCACAAAGTTTGGTCTAGGTCTATGACATGTAAATAATGTTATTGTGTGGAAACAACTTTTCTTCTTTCTGTCAGTGACCTTGACCTCCTACATTTTGACCCCCAAAACCAACAGACTTCTCCTTTCACCTAAGTGCAAGTCCTCAGCAATGTTTTTTTCATGCATTGGCTGTAGAACTAATGTTATTGTACAAAAAATAATTCTACTTTCACTCAAACTCTGACTTTGACCAACAAATCATCCACTGAGCCATCATGTTTGTTTCACTTGTCCTCTACAAGTTGACATTCTTACCATTTTGCCCTTCTTGGCATCTGGGCCATTCCCAACCTTCAATTCCTCCATTAGTACCCCACCTGCTAACACCTGTTTTTTTGGAGTCTTCTGTTGTTGCTGCTGCTGCTGCTGGGGTTTTGGGGTCTGCTGCTGGGGTTTTGGAGTCTGCTGCTGGGGTTTAGGGGTCTGCTGCTGACCTGCTGCCATCTAATACAAACAAAATCATATTTTAGCATATATGATATACTTGTGACAGCTTTAACTATGACCTTTGTTCCCTGTGCATTGTGAAGGAAGTTGATACCTATGTGTGAATGAATAATGTCAGCATCCTCCATCCAATTTTTTTGTGGGAGATGGCAAATATCAAAATATGAATGAAAATGGTTTCTTGATGTGCTTCATAGTATCTGTAGTTGAGGAATGTGACAGGATACAAAGGAGAACAAAGGTGGAATAATATATACTTAAGACAAGCATTTGAACAAAGATGCCTTGTAAATTATCCTGTTTGTTGAAGCTTTCTAGAAAGAATTAAATACATAAAAGATAACAGGCCTCCATCCATGTCAGTAATTTGGTTTTCTAAACAAAACTCTTTTCCTGAAATTTTTCATGCTTCCTTATCAGCAAATAAAGAGAAGAGTAATATTTTTATACACGTGCTCATCTAGAAATCAAAATATGACTAAAAATACACAGCTGCTTTGAAAGTTGTACCTGTTGATTACTTCCAGCTTCTTGATCCTTATTCTTTTTCTTTTTCTTCTTTTTCTTTTTCTTGGAAGAAGCATTGGCATCCCCTCCTGCCACTAATGAGTTCTGGGGTGTCTGGACTGTGGTACCCTTGACTGCATCTAATGTTGCTTTATTCTCTTTAGACTGTTTCTACAAAATATAGAAAGTTCTCCAAAAAAACCCAGCATATTGGAACAAGAGGCCCACATGGCCCTGATATCACTTAACTACGATTATGTTTAACAAGATGAAACCCAAAATATGGAGATTGACTGATGCAGCATTAGAAAACTACTTTTGTTTGCTCAAGCACATTGCCAGAAATGCCAACTCTAAACAAGACCTTCTCTGTAAGGCAGTCAATATCTTTCTGTAAGGCAGTCAATATCTTTCTGCAAATCAGAACAAGTTTCAGTAAGATATAATGAAATATCATTTACTGCTATTGTCTACTTGCTATTGCTATTGTCTACTTGGAAACAAGCATACAAAAACTCAGAAATGAGTTCTGAGACTGATGCAGTGATGGCAAACTATGTTCAGCTAAAATGTTTTGCAAAGTACATTTACACCGTAAGACCTTAATTACCTTAAGTACAGCTTCAGAAACTGTAGTTCTAAACCTAATGGAATTCGACGGTTTCTCACTAAATTTCTCAACCTGATGTAATCTTTCAGGTTTAGACGATTTCATATAGCAACAGCAATCACGTCTTCCACCGTGAGACATACTCCAATCAACACATTATGTCCAATAAACATAACTGTCACCTTTCCAGCTCTCCCCCAAAGAATCTAAATATTCCTTTATATACTTGTGTAATCACTGTTTAAACCTTTAAAGAAGCTTACTGTCCCTTTTATTCAATAAGTTTTCATTTGTTGGAAACAATTCCAGAAAATCCTATAAGCAACAGCTTGATCATGCAGGCACTTTGCATGAAAAGAGATTGGCAGTTTAAAGCATCTGAGGTATTTCTGCAAAGTTTGTCTGTTTCCCTGACCAACTCCACTGAATCTAATATGAAACCCAGATCTGGTTCAAAAACGAACAATCCAGTATCCAGATTTGACTGCAACAATTGTATTTTCATACTTTTTGCTATTATTCTATAAAGACTGAAACTTAAGGGTCATTTCAGAAAGGCTTGAAGTAAAATCATAAGGGTGTGCACTGGGGGCTGTTCCAGTAAAGTATACATGGGACCCAGGGAAGGCACTTTTAATTTAGAATAATCACCCATAGATGCATTTAGAATTTTGTATTGTTTTCATACGAACTCTTTGGGTGACCTGAGTACCCTGGCATATATTTTTATAACAGTGTCTTCCCTGGGTACCATGTATGTTTAAATGGAATAGCCCTGGAACAAGGGCATTAAATGGCCCATATATTGAAACAAAGACCCTACAGGTATCGGACCACTACGTTACAGCCAAAGAACCAGTCCTCTGGTGGGGGAATAAAAATAAAGTCCTAAATATTTTGAGATGTGCTGACTGGCTAGTAAATGGATTTCATTGTATCCCATTACACATTTCATAAACATAAGTGTATCTAATATAGTTGACAACAAAATATTTACTTTTATTTTGATATCTTGTATTTAACTTCCTGCTGACAAAGCAGCATATGGATTCTTGGGCTATGTTACAAGCTGCAGACATGTGAGTCCCCATCTTTATTAGTATGAGGTTAAAACCACACTTCAAACACCCGTTTTTCAAGGTTGAAAAAAATTATCTAACGCTCATGATGGAAGCATGCATGGTTTGTATGCCAATCTAATTAAAAAATTATTATTTTGTTTTAATATAACAACATTAAATTCTATGGGAAATGAATTAGTGGTCCAATTCCTATATGGGTGGGTAACAAGTGTGTGTGTGTGTGACACAGTGTGTGTGTGTCCATGATAATTATGTGCACTGCTGCATTTTTCTCACTGTGATTAGTTGATCTTTACGAGAAATTACCATACACTGAATCACTCTTTGAGTAACTTAGTGCAGACAAAAGAAAAACCAAATTCTGAAAAAATATGCCTCATGAAGCTTTACAGCTGACCAGTAACTACTCCTATCTGGACCAAATGTTACATTTTGTATATCCATGCAAGACTGAAGTTCAAGTTTCAAAAGACCCTCTACTGACCATGATTTTTCTTCACCAATGTAACACTGAAGAGTTATATTTACACTACAGGCACAGTGAACAATTTCCTGACATGAATAAAATTTACCATAGAGGCACCACATTAATTGCCTTGTCACTGTGATTTACATTTTCAACCTGAATGTAACAGCAGAACTGACCTTACATGAGATGATAGATCGCTCTGCCTACCAAATCACGTGACATGACACCCTGCAAACCTTAGACAAACATGCAGTATTTGACAAAGAAATACATTTCAGCTTAAGTGATATATTTATTGAAAATGATTTGTATTATTCTTAAATATGTAAAATTTCAAAGTTGCATATATTGAATTGCAGCAGAAAATATTTATGTTTGTAGTTCAAGTTTGTAAGGTAATAATCTAAGTATGTTATTTCAGTAAATAATAAAAATCAATTTTAAAGCTGCTCGAGAACTTATTCATGTACAAGGAAATTCTCTCCAAAAGATGCTAAAGTATTTAGTATATAATCTTATCCCTATTAATTTTATCTGTCTTATGTTCATGCTGCCTTGCAAGTAAATGAATTAAATATTAATGACAAGATCGTAAATAATTACCGTTTAGAAGTATACTATTGTACATAACAATTTTAAAGTTCTACTATTAATGTCAGATGGAATTTTGATCAATGATGTATGTTAATGTAAACATATAAATGCATGCTTAATATATCGGACGATAATTATCTGAAACCATTGTTTTTTAAGTTCTTTACTATTACATTTCTGTATCCCCACCCTCCTTCAGCCTAATGAGAAAGTAAAGAGCCACTCAAGTGTCTGAAAGATTGAGACGTTAAATCATTGTTTTTGAGACAGCCAACATTAAAGTATAAATTTTCAAACTTTAAAATAATGCAGTCTGTGATTCAGTGCTTCCTATGCAAGAAAAATAATATACATCAAAGCCCGAAAGTTGAGGGTTTCTCTACCCATATTCTAAAAATGTTTATTTTTACATCTGTTTCAATTTCAATTTTTTTTTCTTCAAGACATCGACGGGACATGCTTTTCCACATACATTTATGCAAACAAACATGCTGTAATTGCCATCAATTGTTTCCATATTTAGCTGATTGTACACGCGACCAACGTAAAAAGTCTTCATCCATCGAAGTTATGTCTATGTTTCAGGAAAGGAATAAATCTAATTCTTCCATTTAGATGACCTGGATATTGACAGTCAGAATTACAGGCTCCCACTGCCTTCTTTTCACCCTTATCGATCGAGAAATCAACAAATCATTGCAAAAATTTTAATTACTTATAATCAATTCATTATTACCACAAGCAGCTTGTCGGAGGAAAATGGTGGACATAAGCAATGCCTGGAGGTGTGTCTAATTTGTGCTCGCTGATTGGTTAATTAATCAGCATGACTGACAAGTGGCGATAGGTCAATTGCAGGGTGAAATGGTGCTTTCCCACCGTCTAAAGTCACTGCAAATTTTTCTTTTACAAAACCATAAAAATTTAACCCCCTTAAAAATAAAACATACTACAGTATGTTCAGTAAATGGAATTAATGACTAAAACAACCATTTTTTTTATAAATCAATCAATCTTACTACAGTTAGTATAAATAGTCAATTATGTCGAGCTACATCTTTTCGTCTTAGTTTCACATCTGTCTGCACAATAGTTCAGCTAGGCGTGTTTTAATACCCTTGCTAAATTGAAATTTCAATGTAATATGTTTAAATAAGGCAGACACAACAACAATTGACAATGTAAACATGCCTGAACAGCATTAAATGCTTATCATGGATCAAAATTTGTGTATTGCAATATGTATTGTATTGAACTGTACATACCCAGCCCTAGTATATGAAATACAGAGATTCTTCAAGATGACAAATTATTTTATCAGAGTATGTACAAACAAATACAAATAATCTTATTAATCCATAAATTGTTATAAATATAAAATATAAACTGTTTTGTATATCTGTAACCCATACTAACAAGCTCAGACATGAATGAATGGCAGCATGTAACGGGTTAATCATTCCATCTACCATACTGCCAAGGGTAAATTAGAGTAAACCATGAACGTGAGACAAACCCTATTGGCAGGAGTTTGAGACATATACCACAAAGCATTTTAAAATATAACTTTTAATAAAAATTTTAAAAACTGTCTTACCAATTTGGTTACACTGTATATGCGAGTGGCACAATTTTAATTTAGGACAAAATAGATATCATAAGTTCTTCTCTTGAAAATGCCAGGTTTGGAACCGTGATCAATAAACTTAAGAGCAAACAATTTCATTAAACACCAATGACTATACCTCATCATCCATTTTATCCTGCTTGTCTTTTTTCTTGTTTTTCTCTGCTTTAGCTGACTGATTTTTGCCCAGGGGTGTTTTTGACTCAACCATGTCCTCTTCATCTTCTGCCAAAAAATTCACAAATATATAATTAAAATGGACAAGTTTTTAACAAATGCTGAAAGTTCTTTGGATAAAACATTCCACATGGCATCCAGTGCTGCATTTTATGCCTGTAGAACACAGGTATGTCGCACACTGTCAGCCTAGTTAGAACAGCTTTTGATCTTGTACTAGTTTCAACGAATAACAATGCACGGTGCACAGTGCCTTACAAATAGATAGATTCACAGTTTGTGTCAAAAATGTATTAAACCAAACTATAAACAAGAATCCCTAGAAGAGACTAACACTCTACTGGCTGAAAATAATTTCCACAAATTTAAGATAAGACCATTTCTTCATTTTAACTGGTGAGTGTTTAATTATTTTCATATTCTTGACCAATAACAAGATTTTCAAATTAGCTGCTGTGGTGACCATATTGGATTTCATATTAGTACCATTTTCATTTAGGACCAAGGAGACATAAGAAGTGTTTTGGTGAAAACCCCATGTCAACATGACCATCCGTTCAGGAGGAACAGTGATGAATAAAGATTTGAAAGCTGCTCATTATGGCAGTCATACTGGATTTACAATTGGTACCATTTTTATTTAAGACCAACTAGGTATCATAAGAAGTCTAATGGTGAAAATGCCCTGTTGATAATGCCTCCATTTCAGCAAAATAGAGATAAAAATATTTTCAAGATAGCCACCATATTGTCCATATTAAGGGTTAGTTTGCATCATTTCATTTAGAACCAACTAGACACATAAAGAAATCTTCTAATGACAACCTTCCACTTAACAAAAGCAGTGATAGTAAGGTTTTCTACATGGTCATATTAGACATCAGATTGGAATGATTCTAATTCTTCTAGTGAAAAACCCATGTTGATAGAACTTTCCATTTTGCAGGAATAACGATAATCGTCTTGAGATGGCTGCCAAGGTGGCCACATTGGATATCAGATTAACACATCTGAAGTCTTTTGGAGATAGCACAACATCAATATGAACAACCATCAGAAGTAGTGATAACAAGATTTTCAAGATGGCCATACTGAAGGTCAGACTAGCACCATTTCCATTTATGACCAACTAAACATCATAAGAAGTCTTTCAGTGAATCCTTATGATCCTAAGTCCATTCATTCAGAAGCAGTGATACAATTTTCAAGATGGCCACTGTGGCAGCCATATCAGACATCAGACCAGCACCAATGACATTTAGAATCAACCAAATAGCATGAGAAGTCATTTTATTGGAGACTCCATGTTGAGACAACTGTTCATTCAGGAGTGGTGATACAAAGATTTTCAAGATGACCACTGTGGTTGCCATACTTGATGTCAAATTGGAACCATTTTCATTTAGGACCAAGATATCATAGGAAGTCTTCTGGTGAAAACCCCATGACAATATGGCTTTCAGTGCAGGAGGAAATGCAATACTAAGATTTTGAAGATGGCTGCTGTGGTGGCCATACTGGATATCCAAGTAGCATGCTTTTCAGTTAGACCATGGCAAGAATGTGTCTGTAAGGTCTCAATACTCTATGTAATTTAGGAGGAGCAGTGATTACAAACGTTTGCTAACAGCTGGACAGATGACAGAAAACACTATGTAATTTAGGAGGAGCAGCGATTACAAACATTTGCTAACAGCTGGACAGATGACAGAAAACAGATGATCCCATAAACTCTCCTAGTCTATGACCAGAAGAGTTAAATATTTATTGTTTATACTCCCTAAATAACGTTTTCTTTTTTGTTGGTTTTAACCAAACATTTAACACATTACTGTTTGTATCATGCCAAGCAATGGCAGCCAAGTGTCTCGCCCAAGGACACACTGATCCAGGCTGGTCTGGGTGGATATTGAACCTGTGACCCTTGGATTACAAGTCTAATGCTTAACACCCCTAAGCTACCACAGCTCCCTCCTGAAACAATAAACAATACAAATATCCAACTGACCAAAGATACATGTATTTTCTGTATGTTCCTGACCTAACAGTTCACACAATGAAGTGAAGCGAGATTAATAGAATCCATCATATGAATTGGTGTGGGATTGGGAAATTCCACTAACAGTTCTCAATTTGTTGACAGAATTTAGGCTTTAGGAGTCATGGAACTTATTGCACAGACAAGATTGTGCCATAAGCACCAATAATCTACAAAACACAATGGGCAACAACACTAAAAGAGAAGAACAAAAATGTGGGGGCAAGTAATTTGTTCATTTACACATCTTCAGGTGATGACCACAGTATTTACCAAGTTTCATATCAAATCACCAAAAACCGCAGGACTTGCTAAGAAGATTGTGTCACATGCTGAATTAGGCCAAAAATCAAAATGGACAATAACTCTTAACATGGACAATAACTCTTAACATGGACAATAACTCTTAACATGGACAATAACTCTTAACATGGACAATAACTCTTAACAAAAACTGGAAGAGCAAAGTGATTTGCTGATGTGTGCATGATCAGGTTATGACCATAATATTTACCAAGTGTTACGTGTAGGCTTGTACAATAATAACAAGAGAAAAGAAGGAAGTCAACAAGCTTTGTATATTTTAACAAAATAATTTATTTCCCTAGAAAACAATGTAAAAATTGGAAATAGGACTTACGGTTTGTGAATGTAATCCAAAATTTAATCCTAAGATTGAAAAATACAAGTCATATCACTAAACAGTTCTAATAGAATCCAGGTTTGAATCTCCACGATGTTCCAATATGGAAGGCGATGACGTCAGATGTGGTCGTTGTACAAATGGCGACAATTCCTCAATTGAATCACAGTTTATGTTTCCGTATAACTCCAGAATAAATTTCCACTGAATTTCTTTCTCCCAGAATTTTTATAAAAAAGTTACACTTATTTGGTTTTCTAGAGAATAAATTATTAAATTCCAAAAACAAATGAACTTCAAAAACAATCTGGTTTCAACAACTGAAACCTCTCGAGCCCTCAAGGTTTAAAAATACAACTGACTGAAAAGCGCTCAGAAAGGGTATTAAATCCAACTAAAATATCATCCCGTTCTCGTGTGATAGGTCACGTCGTCTCTTAACACTTGAACAACGCAATTGAAAATATGAAATTTCTCATGTAGCAAGAACAGCCCTATCTAAGAACCAGACTCTCACTCTGAAATAAATTTAAAAATAAAACATTGTTTGTTATGACTCGGCCGAAATAACCTTGGCAATAGCCAATCGTTTTCGCGTAGTGTTTACAACCTGTGTACCACAGTGAGCTAAAAATAATGCTAATGTAACACCTTTTACGTTTTAGATAAACAGAATTTTACTGAAAGAAAATATCGAATCCTGTGAAAATAATCATTACAATAAAATGTAATGAAACAAAAATAAAATAAAAAAGAATTTTAAAACTAACGCACAAGCAATTTAATTACATATATGTAACACAAGTTTCATGGCAATCCAATCAAAAACTGCACAACAGCACTAATGAGTGTTGGAGACAAGGATTACTACATACCCCTTCCTCTATCAATAGGGAGTATCAATATAATCTGGTAATCTTCATATGTATACAAAAATGCATATATTCTATTCATCAACATAAAGTATTCTTTTGCACAATTTTGCTAATATACCTCCCAAGACAGACAGAAACATGTATCAGAATACAGACAGGACCAAATCATGATTATCCAACTGCAAGCACATACAGACAGGATCAAATCATGATTATCCAACTGCAAGCACATACAGACAGGGCCAAATCATGATTATCCAACTGAAAGCACATACAGACAGGACCAAATCATGATTATCCAACTGCAAGCACATACAGACAGGACCAAATCATGATTATCCAACTGCAAGCACATACAGACAGGATCAAATCATAATGCCTCAACTGCAAGCATGTACAGACAGGACCAAACCATGCCCCCACTGTCAGCATGTACAGATGGAACCAGATGCTGATGTCCCCACTGTAAGCATGTACAGGCATCACCAAATCCTGATGTCCCCAACTGCAAGCATGTACAGACAGAACCAGCCCCGATGCCCAACACTGCAAGCATGTACAGACAGAACCAAATCACAACATACCCAATGCAAAAACATACAGACAGGTCCAAATCCTGATGTACCCCACTGCAAGCATGTATAGAGAGGACCAAATCATCATGTCCCCAACTACAAGCATTCACCGACAGGTCAAATTCATGATGCCATGCACACACACACAGATGCATACAAAGAAATATGCCCAGTATGTAAGATCTTCACAGGTAAAAAGAAAAATATAATCTGAAAGAAAAAAATCTGAAATTTGTTTACATCATCCAAAATGGAGCCTTTACCTTCTTCATCACTCTCAGCTTCCTCTGCTTCATCATCAATAAACTACAAAAAAAAGGTAAGGTCAACGTAAATTCTTTTCAAATTTTATTCTGCTGTACAATGTAAAAATCTAAACAAAGTATCTTGCCTTGTTTTGTTGTGATTATATTGTAATGTCATAAATGTAATTCCATCTTTAGGTAGAGCACTCTTGCTTATTTGTTTCACTATGATATACTATGTCTTGCTTCCTAGCTGTACTATGATGTACTATGTCTTGCTTACTAGCAGCACTATGATGTACTGTCTTGCTTACTAGCTGCACTGTCTTGCTTACTAGCTGCATTATGATGTACTGTCTTGCTTACTAGTAGCACTGATGTTCTATGTCGCTTACTAACTGCACTATGATATACTATCTCTTGCTTACTAGTAGCACAGATGTACTATGTCTTGCTTACTAGATGCACTATTATGTACTATGTATTGCTTACTAGTTATGAGATGAGAAATTTATCAAAAGCTGAATTAAATAATTTAATAATTGTTTAAAACAACTTCTCACATGCAAGGGACAGTAACTTACACCAAAAAAAACCCATGCAAAGGACATTAACTTACACTAAATGAACATGCAAGGGGCAGTAACTTAACACTGAATGAAACACGCAAGGAGCATTAACTTATACTGAATGAAACATGCACAAGAAAAATCTTAGTGAAAAAATGCAGTGGAGTTAAGCATTTAATAATAAACCTGTACTTTATATGTTTCTAATAAAATGCTTCTTCAATAATACTTACCTAATCATAATACCTTAGGAGAACTACTACTACCTTGCAAATCCAGACCACCCAAGATAAAACCTTTTAGCTAAAAATCTAAAAGTTATCTGTCCACCTAGGCAGAAAGCAGTTAGACAGTGAGCTCCCCTTGATACATGGATTCATGCCAAATACTGTGAATGCTTCAGTTACTACTAGAACTGGAGGCATGCTCTCCATATGAGTGGAGGGAGGGGGGAGGCTGGAAGGCTGTACATGTATTATTATTGATTAAGTATAGTTTACTAGAAAATATTAGTTTCAAAAATAAGTTACCCAATGAAAATACCTTTGGAGAATACATAAGTGGAGGGAATTACATCCCCTTACCCCAGAGGGGCCCTCTCCAGTTCCCTAGGGTATATGAGACAGTTTCCAGATAACCCAACTGGAGAATAGACTCCATCTATAGGGGAGCAACTTCAAAAGGAAAAATTTTTCCCTCTTGCAAATCCAGCTGAAGTCGTGAAACCACATCCTAATGAAGCTGAATGATCCATGAAGGTAACTTGTTTCACCATGGCTATGGGTTCAACCAAGCTGAGCTGAGCCTTTGGGTTGAAAAATCTCTGAGATAAAAGCTGGAGAAAGTAGACTATGACCTCCATCCTACAGCTCGATAATATCAGTTAGGTAACAGTTTTGCTCAAATGGATTGTTTGACGCAACTGCCCTAATTTCACAAGCAAAAATGCTACATATTCATTTGATTTGAGATTATTTTCCAACATGCAGAATGAATAACCCATTTCATTCAGCATGAAAGTGCCTGTGCTGATGTGTCATCCTTTCCCTCTTTGTGGTGTAAAATGAGTTGTGACCTCACTCAATGCACAAGCTCATTTCTTTTACGTATCACTTCAAAGTGCACACTGGGTCCTGTAGATGACCCTGAGGTGAAGTGTCCACAGTAGACAGGGATTCACTACGAAAGTCTGATTCCCCATGAACAGAAGCCTGTTCCTGGCAGGGATGGTCATGATTTATACTGTTCCATCCTGTTGGTACTGCAAATAGTTCAGGTCAAATGATAAAGCATGTGTGTTGCTGATTCTGACTGCTGTCACTAGTCCAAGCAGGAAGCAGGTCTTGTATCATAAGTGAACCAATGAAGCCCTACAGAGCAGTTCAAAGAGTCTTATTCAGCCAGGTTAGCACCTATGATTGGTCCACTTTAGGCACATTTTAGCCAATGCCTTTG
>JAECUM010010659.1:0-69574 GCA_016617855.1 Megalonaias nervosa
CAGCATTTAAGAGGTTAGTGTTAGGACTGGTCGGCCTGGTGTCAGGATAATGTGACTGGGTGGGACATCATGCTACATGTCTGCGGCATGATGCCCCAGTGCTAGACATCACTATAAACTGCCACACTGCAGACATCGTAGCGATATGACTGAAAAATTGTTAAAGCTACGTTAAAAATCATAATCACATCACATCACTATCCAGTAATATGCCCAGTATTTTTAGTACATAAATAATTACTGCAGTGAACCACCATAAAGCCATCAGTTTTTAATGGAAAGTCTACAAATGATTTTACATTTTAGAGGTCATGAAAAAAATAGCTTTTATTTATTTTCTCCTTATTCTTCTTTATTCATGATGTTATAGTAATCTGAATAAATGTTCCGAATTATTAAACCTACAGCTTTTAAAAAATCTGGCTTAAAAAAATTCTAGTACAAAAAAAGACCCCTGCAACACTATCAGGCCATTTAGTGTCTAGTAGTAGACCATTCTTTACCATGAATTGGAGTGTCCTGAACATGGCAATCACTGATTTTAAATTACCCACTATAATTATAACATAACACATCATTTACAGAGGGTGACTCGTTTAGTCGGGGATTATTCTCCCTTGAGGCCCTCTTAAGAAGAGTTCAATAATGCGCATTATATGAAAGACAACAGTAATTACTGTTCATTTTAATGTTTTCAGTATTAAAGTACTAAATTCCATTATGTATTAGAAACACGTACATACTCAAGATTCATATCTCTTCTTAAATACTGTAATATTTTTAGCAGATGTTAAATATAGTGGAAGCTTCTTCCACAGAACTGTACCAGAGTATTGGAATCTCTTTTAAATGGCTCTTTTCTTCTGGGGTTTTGCTGTTTGAAGGTTTCCACATATGTTGTGAACCATTTAAGTTTTGTAAACAGTGCTTTTGATGGATGAGCAATAGATCAATAGCTGCATGTAAAATGTGTGCTACCCATTTAAGTTTATAAATCCTGTCAAGCTGAGATTGGCACAGTTTCCTGATGCAGTTGAACAGTAATCCATTGTTGGAAGAATATATGAATTTGTGTATAGATTGCACATTTCTATAGGTAAATATTCTTGATTCTGCTGAGTAGGGATAACAGTGTTGTTCAAAGCTGGTCAATATGGTCATCCCATTGTTAATTTGTCAGACACACCTACAAGCTTTTCATGTTTAACATTTTCTAACTGATGATTATTTATTTTGAGAGATAGTTCTGGGTTCCCTAACTTGTATAGCATTAGTGATGTCCCTAAAATCATACATTTTGCTTTACCTTCATTAATTGCCATCCTATTTTGTTGTGCCCACTATTTGAACTCTAAAAAGGTCTGATTCTAATCTTTTATGGATGGCTTCATTGTCGGAACTAGATGTATACAAGTTGCATCATCTGCAAACAAATCTGTATCTGTTGATTCATTATATAATGGTAGATTGTTGACATGGATAAGAAAGAGAGGACCTAAAACAGCCTTGAGGGACTCCTGAATTAATAGCATGAGTTTGTGAGCTAATATTGCCAAGGCTTGCTTGTTGAAGCCTTTGGTTTAGGTATGATCTGAACCAGTTTAAAGAACAATTATCAAACCTGTTCCGCTTTTGTAGCAGAATTTCATGATCGAGATCAAAGGCTTTCTTGAAGTCGAGGAAAACAATCCCAGTCTTATAACCATTATCCATTTCCTTCAGCCAAAGATCTGTTAATTTGGTAAGTTCTGTTTGGCATGAGTGGTACATCCTAAATCCTGATTGTGCCTTATGAAATACAGAGTAAGTTTGAAAAAATTCATGAACTTGCATAGCTTCTTGTTTTTCAAACAATTTTGATAATGTCGGTAAAATGGATATTGGTATGTAATTCCCAGAATCCTCCTTTTCTCCTTTCTTAAAGAGAGATGTAACCTTTGCACATTTCAAGGTATCTGGAAAATAACCACTCATTATACTTAAGTTTATGATTTGCATTCATGACTTTGTTATTACTGGTGCAGCAATTTTAAGAATTTGTGGACCAATACCATCCAAACCAGTGGATTTATTAATACTCAACTTGTTGAGCATATCAAAAACATCAGCTTCACTAATATTAGCTACTGACAAATATTTATCAGGAATTTTAGCTCTTATAAATGATATAAGAGCATCATGCTCAATTGGGATGCTTTTCTGGTTCTGAATACAGTTACTGGAGATGCTCGTGAAGAAATTATTGAACATTTCAGCAGTGTCTTGTACAGCTATAGGTGTTGCTATGTCAACATTTTGCTTAAGTCAAGGGGAAAACAACTGTTCTTGCGTGGGTTCAGCTTTTTTAGATGCGTCCACAATGTTCTGGTACTCTTACTTTCATCAGTAACCTGTTTATAATATTCTTCTTTTGCCATATTTATCAGGTGGTTAGCTTTATTCCTGCATTTTCTGTAGTTTTTCATGTCTTTTTCTTGTGGAAATTATCTCTGAGGTGCCTAGCCTCATTGATCTCAGGGGTAATACACATAGGTATAGTTTGATGTTTAACCCTTTTTGTTTTAATTGGGGCATGCTTGTGTAAAACTGTTTTGAACATCTGATACTTGTTTGGTGTTCAACCCTTTTTGTTTTAATTGGGACATGTTTGTATAAGACTGCATTGAACATCTGATAACCATTTGTCTAAGGCAATGTTGACATCAGCTATATTGCAAACTGAGTGGAAGGGTTTGCAAATTAAATCATTTATGAACTTTTCCTCATCAAACTGTTTAAAGTCCAGGTATTGTATTTCAGTGTGGTGACCATTTTTAGACATTTTGGGAACATGTCTAGTTACACAGACTGGACACTGGTCACTCAATGCATATACTGGCACATTAATTTCACTTACGTTTCAGGTACGTTTTATAATTGGCATAAACATGATCAATGATAGTAGCACTTTTATCTGTTACTCTGGTTGGGGTGTTAACTATTTGTGTAAAGTTGTACATTTCAGAGTTTCACATCCATGTTAATGGTGGAGTTTTCATGTAATCAGTGTTAAAATCACCTAATATGACAGTTTCTAAATCTTCCTTCAGTAAGGCACTCTGAATTTGCTCCTCAAATCTATCGATCCAATCAGCTGTAGAACTAGGTGGCCTGTAAACTGAACATAAGAGTATTGGCTTTGATTAGGCAAGGGTTACTTTGATTGGCCAAGGGTTACTTTGATTAGGTAAGGGTTACTTTGATTGGGCAAGGGTTACTTTGATTATGCATTAGGGTTACTTTGATTGGGCAAGGGTTACTTCGATCCAGATACTCTACAACCCCAGTAGATCAACGTGTCTGATATAATTTCTGGAACCGTCGACAGAGAACACCCTACCCTCCATGGATACCCATATCTTTTCTTTCAAAGTTGAACCCCTGTATTTGGAGAGCCAAATCATCAATATCATCAGAAAGAAAGATTTGACATAGACCCCGAATATTGACTGATCTAGTGTGCTGTAACATTAATCAGTTTAGGGAGGATATGCATGGTTGATGTTTATGTTGAATACTTGCAGACCCATTTTGAGGAGGCCAAACACAGGACAGTTCTGATCAAGGGCTGATTTTCAGACATGGCACTGTGTAATGTATTGTTTGTAGACTTTACAGATTTCTTTTCACCTCCTTGTTTATTTACATAAACATGTGAAGTAAACATACAAGACCAGTCTGTTGTACCATGACTTCATATTGAGTCGGATACATCAGAATGCTCAATATGAAACTGGTATGTACAAGAAGACATTGATATATTTGACACCCGAGGAGCTTCAGTGGGAGAAGTAATTTTCACATTATCACTTAATTGTTTACATGTTAATAAGTTGTGCTTTGTACACAAATCAGATAGTGTTTCATCAGAAAATGCACAGTTGGATCTTTGTGCAATAAACTTGGCACCTGTATTGTTACACTTGTTTAGTTTAGAGTGTGAATTTTTTTAAGCATTACTGCATTAGAATATTGTACCAATGCACCAGTAATTACGTTTTGAATTTGCCTTGAAAATGTAAATACTTAACTCTTTAAAAATGTGCGCTCAGTAAGACAAGAACGAACAACAATAGCGTTTGGTTCAACACACACATTTAGTTGGCTTGTTTACATCACAGCTTCATCGCATTTACATTGAAGATTTTGACTTTCATTGAATGAAGGACATCCCTTGGATTTGAAATATAGGTACAGTTGTGCTAAACTTGAATAATACCTCCAAAATACAATAAAGAAGATTCAGAAATAATGCTTTGAAAATAATTATAATAGCTTAGACTTGGACGTACTTTGCTTTGATGTAAGTGACCATCAATAAGGACACGTTTTCTTGGCAAATGTAATCATGCTAGTAATATGGAGAGAGAGAGAATCTGTTGCTACAGTAGTAAAATACAAAAGCATGAATACCAAGTTGGAACATTTATCATACTGGTACTGCATGCACAGTAGATAATTTAGAGAACACTATCACAGTTCAACTATAATTCTTTTTACTTTCAAAAGAGTTCATGTTAATTACTTTCTATTTCCTCTTAGTTCTACAGTCCTCTGAATCAAATTCATTGAATTCTGCATCCTCATCATCACTATCAAATGTTGGCTCAAGATCTCGGAAATGCACCAGATGATCCTTGCAGCCATTCCTGCAGTTGCCGCACACTTTAAGTGACTTTTTGATGAGCTCTGGTTTCCCCATCAATGATTTTAAAGCATCATTGATTCAGTCATCAGTCTGTTTATCAGCTGGTTTGATTGGTAATGTGCAGTCTACTTTTGCTAGGTTTTTAGCAGCATTCCTAATAAAGGAGGTCCAGTGTTTGTGTATATCGGCCATCACACCTTTATTAATGGAAACGTCAAGTGGCTGTAGTTTCATGTTCTTCCCCCTGGAATAATAACAGGGACAACATTTTCTTTTCTCAGTGCTTTCTTCACTGGCTCTGTCTTCAGGGCTGCAGATGAATCCATGATAAGGAGGGATCTTTCTTTCTGGGTGTATTTTAGATGCCCCTCCTGTATCCACTGCAGCGTCAGCACCTCATCCATCCAGGCTATTTTGTCTTCTAAATCTGGGGGGCAATTTCTGTGCCATGGATGTTTTGGTTTTTGTTCATTTCCAATGACCTCTTTAGCATATGCACGAATTCTGTCAATAGTCATGGGGATTTCTAAGCCCCACTGTACAAGAACCCACTTGGCAATTTTAGTGTCCATTTCTTCTCCATATGCAACAGGCCTTCCACTTCTCTGCAAGTGTCCTAAGTTGGTTATATTTTGAGAAATGTCATACTTCATCCAGTTACTTATTAACAATTTAGGCACTTTAAAATGCCTTGCTGCTCCTCTGATACCCAGATGTTTTGCAAAATCAACAACTTCTAGTTTATGCTTTACTTTGAATGTTTTATAATACGCACAAGAAGCACGGATGTTGTCAGTATCTTCTTTCACTGCATCATGATTCAGACACTTTTCTAAGTTCTCATCATGATTTGGGAAATTTTCAGGTTCAGCCTTGTGCTTTTTCTCTATACTTTCTTCTTCTTTCCCTTCATCTCTAGGTCATTTCCTTGGTCAACCAACAGGTCTCTTGGGTTTTGATGATTGAAGTAGACTCTTTCCACAAACAAGGCAAAGCCTGTGTAGTTGAACTATCTGTACCACAGATTTATCCATAGTGAAATGTTTATAATAACTTGCTTATATTTATAATGATTGACGATTTAGCCATCTTTATATCTTTATTTCTAGACCACATGCATGGTTTGCTTCTTTGTTAATATTTTTTTTAAAATAATGGTTAGCACCACACAAGAAATTTTCTATAGAGTGCAAAAAGTATCTTTAGAAGTCAACTTTCTGAAAGTAAAAATATTAATTGTGGAGTACCACAGGGCTCTATCCGTGGACCTCTGTTATTCATTCTGTTTATCAACAACTTGCCCCTTAAGACTGGAACTTAAACTTCTTCCACTGACCTCTATGCAGATGATACTACACTAAGATGGGTAAAACCAAAACGGTACTTGAAAATAACTTACAACATGTTCTCAACAGACTTCCAGTATGGTGCAAGGAAAACAGTATGATCATAAATACAGAAAAAAATGAAAGCCCTACTAGTTACAATGCAACAAAAACGAGCAAGGCTAGATAGCGACAAACTTTAGGTTCTATTGGACAATGTGAGCCTTAATATGACCTCTCAGGATAAACTTCTTGGTGTATTCATAGATGACAATCTCACTTGGTCCATTCACATTAAACATGTTTCAGAAAAGGTTAATTCTTATCTTTGGCTACTGAGGAAAATCAAAACATACATTCCTCTTCAGTATAGTGTCATCTTTTATAAAAGTTATATTCAGCCGTATCTGGACTATTATGATGTAATTTGGGGTGATGCCTCTAATTCAAACATAACAACTTTTAAGACTCCAAAAGAGGGCTTTCCATTTAATTCTAGATCAGTGTATAGACAATTTCCAGGATGCAGTGAATAATATAAAGATTTTAACAATACATGAAAGAATATTTCTTAGAAGGCCAAATTGATGTATAAAGTTTCCAGAAAAGCCATTCTGCTCCGGTGGCCTAGTGGTTAGTGTCCACTTAAGATACAGGAGGTCATGGGTTCGATCCCCGGCTGAGTCGTACCAAAGACTTACAAAAATGGTACTAACAGCTGTCTCACTTGGCACTCAGCATTAAGAGTTTAGTGTTAGGACTGGTCAGCCTGGTGTCTGGATAATGTGACTGGGTGGGACATCATGCTACATGTCTGCAGCATGATGCCCTAGTGCTAGACATCACTATAAACTGCCACACTGCAGACATCGTAGCGATATGACTGAAAAATTGTTAAAGCTACATTAAAAATCCAAATCACACACACCCATTCCTGTCTATCAAAGAGATGCTGATGTACTCCAAATTTAAGGTCCATAAGAAGTAAACATTACATTAAACCAAGGCCAAAGAAGGAATTGTTTGAAGCAAGTTTTCAATATACTGGTCCACTGATATGGAACATTCCCAGTGACAAGGCAGGCTCCAAGCATTTCTTCTTTTCATAATCAATGTCTCAGATGGATGAAATCTATAGAAAACTGAGCAGTTCTAGTACAAAAAATACTGCCTGCTTTTCTGTAATTTTGCATCATTTTCACAGTTGAATTTTTCAATGCAGAATGATATTTTATATTTTATATATGTTCATGTTTTGACAGATGCTTGTGCATGTGTTCCAGGCTTGATACTTTGACTTTTAAAATGACTAAATTATTTAGTGTCAAGCCCGATTCTTCACATGTTGTATATACTGTATATATTGTACATAACAGATAGAAGGCCACAAGGTAGATTAGTTCTGTAACTAATCGAGTTAGCTTCTGTAAATAAAGTCTTTATTATTATTATTATTATTATTATTATTATGCAAAAGCCTCTTAAATTTTGCCTATTTCTACTCAACCAAGCTAGTGTTCATACCTTAATTGACTGACAATGATAATCAATGGTTGATCAGTCCAGTATCAGTTTTGGGGGTCAAATAATTTGGTACCACTATTATGCATGGGATCTCATCCTGCTTAACCCATACTAGGTTTTACAACAGTTAATTGATGTGGATTAGTGTTGTAGAACAAACGGGTACCAGCATTGCTGCCAGGTATTTTTTCTCTACCAAACCAGTTTCATGGTTGAAACAATTACCCGGCCTTCTGTCAGAAAACACAAATCTGCCAGTTATAAACCAAAAGAAATGATGAAACAACCACCTGGCCAAAATCAAAGATGGAATGAATACTGTGTTGAAAGTTCAGAATTTGTGTTACAGTAAGCCAAAATAAAAAACTTGAATGTATCAATGATGATTAGTTATGTGAATATACTGTATGCTGGTTATGCGACTTGTATAATCAAAGATGTGAGTCATTTCATATGATTTACATAATATTGTTGGATCGCTTATATCTCTGAAAAGCAGTGACTCGTGAGTTCGTGGGTCAAAATAAATAAAATATAAACTGATGTCTTGTTTAAACAAGATTTGGAAGATAAAGATTTGGTAAAAATGGTGAATAAAGCAAAATCTAAATCTAGTATTTTTGGGAATACCAGTAAACAAGCATATACAATTCACACTGTGCAAGTACTGTTCTGTACACTATACATACCGATAAACTCTAGGCACCCCATGAATTATTGAAGTTTTTCTTTACCTTTATTTCATGTTGGAAAAATCAGAAAATATGCACATGCAAAATAACAAAAGAACAATCATGGTAGTTGATGAGTTTATTGATGGAGTAAATGAACAAGAGTTTGTCACTGCTGTGTGCAGTTATGTGAACTTGCCAGTTTTGTCCTGACATGTTTTTAAGATCTATTAGTATTGGGACACCATAATTTTTAAATGCATATAAATCTTGGGACGCAAAAGAATATTTTGTGTCCCAAGACTTGATCATTATGGTACTTGTATATTGTTACCAGATGTGTTGCAGTGAATGTTTGAGGTCTTGAACTCAAGGCTAAAGACACTGTACAATGTTTTAAAGTTTCTTTTCTTTGTGCTTTTATCATAAATGTGGTTTGAGGTCGAGAGATGAACCATGGTACACTTGCACTCCATAGTTTGATGGTATTTCATAATCATTGTCAAGGTTTTGTCTCCAAGGTGAAAGTCCTGATAATTTTTTCCCCTCTCATCTGTACTTTTCTTCTAATCTTTGTTATGAAAGTGAAACTTGGATACTATTGATATCTGCCCAGTAACTTCACAACTCTGTCATAAAAGTCACAGATTCGAGGCATGTGATTGTCTTGGAGCTCATCCTGCTAGTTGGTGGAAAAAATTCACTGAATTTACTTGTTTAGATTTCAGTAGCATTATACAGAGGGGAATGATGTTTTTAGACTACCATTGTGGATTTTAAATACAAGGCTGTTGTCACCTGATTTATAATGTTTTACTTTTTCTAGACCACCATTATTGACTTGAAATGCAAGGTTGTTGTCACTTAATTTATAATTTATTACTTTTTTTAGATCACCATTATTGACTTGAAATGCAAGGCTGTTGTCACCTAATTTATAATTTATTCCATTTTCTAAGCCACCATTACTGACTTAAAATGCAAGACTGTTGTCACCTAATTTATAATCTGCTCTATTACTTTTTCTAGAGTCCCTGTTGTATTTTGAACAGGGAGACCTTTGTTGTGAGGACCCCAATGCTTAGGCACCTTTCCATGGTGTCCCCAAAACTCAGTGGGACCATCAGAAGGCAAAAGGAGGCACTCTCTGTAGAAAGAAACAGCCAACCACAGAGCACCAAGGTATATATAATTTTGAAACTAGGCTGGACATCCTTTGATATAGATGAAACAAGTCTTTAAAGGACACCTTTATGTAGGACATCTAGTTGTAATTTTGGTAGGGATGCACCTTCTTAGTGTATATAAGCATTAAATACAGTGGTTAACCCATCCTTTCATGAAAACTATAATCATGAACTTTCTTGTGTGAAGTTTTATGCAGATAATTTAATACTTGCAATGAACTTATTTGGGACTTGGATTTAGTACAAGGTGCATATGTCAATGATTTCTATGTTGTCAATTATTGTCTTCCCTCCTTATAATGCTGCTCATTGGAGTGACCCAATAAGAAAGAGATGGATATTGAAGTATTAGATAAATGTTGAACAATGGCTGTTTCCTCCTCCCCTTCAGTTTTGTTCTCCACCAGCTCTTATTTTTGTGTCAAGGGGGGAAATGCCCTCTTTTGATAAAATCTTGAGAGCATCTCCGAGCCTACCTTTCCAAAAACTTTCACATATTATTGGGCTAAAGTACAACTTGAAATCAGTATTGTGTACAGGTAGTTAACACACAGTAGTATGTACAATTAAAATATGTAAAACAGTGTTGTACTTGGAGTCTGTGGTAATTTGATGGCACTCTAATTGTTCATTTACTGCAGTACTTTATAGCAATATACAGATCAAACCTGTACTCATTTTAACTTTGGAAAACAACTTATACAGTTAACACTTCATCCATAGAAAGATTATTTTATATTATCCTCTCTTGCTTGCATAATCAAGATGCATTTTCTTCAAGCTATCAAGAGAGAGGGCTTTTTGGACAATGTGTGGAAATGATTTCTACATCAGAGCATTATAGTGCTTTATTGAAATTCTTCAATATTTTGTGTGGAGATTTTAAATATCCATGTGCAACTGAATTTAAAGACTCCACTTTGCTTCATTATGGTTTTCATGAAACAATTATCATGTATGTAGATGTACCCCCATCTTCAAATTTATAAAGATGTACAGCCTGTTGTAGATGAATTTGAATTTGAATTTTCTGCCATTTCAGTTACTTGAAAAGACTTGCTGATGCCATTTCAGTTACCTGAATATCGTATTTTACCTGAACAGACTTAAGATGGCATTTTACATAAATAGACTTGGATGCCATTTTAATTGCCTGAAAAGACTTGCAGATGCCATTTCACTTGCCTAAATAGACTTACAGATGGCAGTCTATGTGAATAGGCTTGATGATGGCATTTTACCTGAATAGACTTGGATGTCATTTCAGTTACCTGAATAGATTTGCAGATTGCATTTTATGTAGATAGACATGATGATGACATATTATTATTAATATTATTATTATTATTTCAGAAACCTGGTCCACAGATGTGTCTAATTGATGAGATGATTCCACCGAACACTTCTCTGTGTACCCCCTTAGAACATCGGGAACCTGAGAGCGACAAGTCCCATGATGATAGTGGTGATGTATTTGAAGCTTGTCAAGATCAATCAGCGGTAATGAAATCCAAAAAGACGGGAAAGATTGATTCCAGAACATATGTCATCCAAAAAACAGGTACATTGCACAGAAAGTTTCAACATGTTCAAAATTTTTCATAGCATTACATGAGTCTTCAAGCATTACATTTTGCTTGCTTTCGTTTTTTTAAAACCAGTTCAAGCTTTTATTTCTTTCACATACTTTCCATGCTTGTTCTCCAGGTAAGATCACAGTTGTCACATGACTGTTTTAAAGACCAGATGCTAGTTTTGGGTTTTAATGAACCTAGGAAATTTACCTGTGGTGTGCATATTGACTTTAGTCGGCCAAGTCATTTGACCCATGATGTTCACATTGACTTTAGTCTGCTTAGGAATTTGACCCATGAAGTGCACATTGAATTTACTCAATCTTGGAATTTGGCCATGATGAAGTGCACATTGAATATACTCATTCTAGGAATTTGACCCATATTGTGTTAAGGAGGGTCTGGTTGAAGGTTTGATTTTAGCAGGGGGCCTTCTGTAGAGGATGCTGTGTTAAGGAGGGTCTGGTCGAAGGTTTGATTTTAGCAGGGGGCCTTCTGTAGAGGATGCTGTGTTAAGGAGGGTCTGGTTGAAGGTTTGATTTTAGCAGGGGGCCTTCTGTAGAGGATGCTGTGTTAAGGAGGTTCTGGTTGAAGGTTTGATTTTAGCAGGGGGCCTGACTGGTCTAAGGCACTAGACTTTACAGATCACTCACGTTTACCTCTGTCCACACGGGTTCCACCAACATGGGTAGGTGAGAAATCTTGCCACTTGTTTCCCTTGGGTTGGTTATTCTTCTCTAGGTCTTCCAGATTGATCCACCAAATATACTGGCAACCATGTATGGCCTATCATGTGCTGAAAAATTGCATTAAACTCACAGAACACAAACACAATTAGCATATGGCCCTTCTGTAGTCTATGCTGTGTTAAGGAGGAGAAGGTCAGAGGTTTGATTTAGCACATAACCCTTCTGTGGTGTATGTTGTTTTAAGGAGGAGAAGGTCAGAGGTTTGATTTAGCACATAACCCTTCTGTAGTGTATGTTGTGTTAAGGAGGAGAAGGTCAGAGGTTTGATTTAGCACATAACCCTTCTGTAGTCTGTGCTGTGTTAAGGAGGAGAAGGTCAGAGGTTTTATTTAGCACATAACCCTTCTGTAGTGTATGTTGTGTTAAGGAGAAGGAGGTCAGAGGTTTGATTTAGCACATAACCCTTCTGTAGTCTATGCTGTGTTAAGGAGGAGAAGGTCAGGGGTTTGATTTAGCACATAACCCTTCTGTAGTCTATGCTGTGTTAAGGAAGGGCTGTGTTAAGAGGAGGCAGGTTTATAAAAATGTTGCTGTATTTGTATCCTTTAAATAGAAGACCCATGAATCTAATGTTCATATTAAGTTTCATTCCATTCAGGTCCAAATGACAGCAAAACTACATTGTCTGCTGATGTAAATGTTAACCAAATGATTTACCTGGCCCTGTCAGTTTGTGAGAATGATCCAGATTTGGGAAAGGAGATTCTGGACAGATCACTGGGACAGATTGTTGGGTCACAAAAAAATAAACATTTGCTTGAGAGGGTGAAGAAGTCACTTGTAACAAGGATCAGTTACCAAGATCTACTTGAAAACCTGGATGATGCTGAAGTGGCAGCTCTGCCCATTGTGTTCCAGATCCTGTCATGGAAATGAATGCATCTGTTCTATTGCTGGTAGGATTTTTTTGGCAACATCAATCTTGTTAGCGTCTTTTACATGGACAGTTTTAGCAATATCTGTCATAAAGTATGTTGTATTTTGGTGATACTTTCCATTTCCATCATTCAAATGCCTTCAGCTAAATTATTCTGTACTTTAGTAATTGTCTGTATGTCAAACTTCTGTCAATACATGTAATTTTTTTTAGTCAGTACCCGTCTAATATAGAATCAAAACTGTCTGTAGACCTTTGACACCAAAATTACTTTGTCAGAAATTGGTGCTCTGTTCAGAAAATGGGGGATGCCAGTGAGATGAGAGTTCTGTTAATTGGCATAAAATCCTTGAACTCGAGGCTAATCAATAACAAAAATAATTCATGACAATTTTATTGTGAATATGAATTTACTTTTTTCTGTTCTGTTTACCTATCTTGCCATCTTATTCCCCCTTCAAAAAAAAAATCAGTTTGAGAAAAATAAGGATCCAGGGCTAGATTTGAATATCAACAGGATGTAAATTTTAGAACAGGAGGCCCAAGACTAGCATTTAAAAGTCCAGTCTTGTCCAAATAGACTAGCTTTTAAAAGTGCAGTCTAGTCCCATTTGACTAGCATTTAAAAGTCCTGTCTGCACATGAAGGGAGCTCTCAGAACTAATAGGATTTTCATGATTTGTCAGTAATAAAGCCGGTAAAATTTAAATTAACATTTTAACTTAATTTGCTTGTAAACGTTTTTCCCTGTTGTAGATTTATCATGTGTCATTAATTAATGGAGTATCTGACAAAATGATGATTCATAAAAAAAAAACATCATATTAAAAACTGTTTCTTATTTCTGCGTATTCTTTAAATACACATTGTTATTTTTGTTCATTTTTGTTAGGTTTCTTTTTGTCTTCCTGATTCAGTGCTTGATAATATCTGTGGCGACAGTGAATGTCAGGTACACTATGTATAATTTGTCAGTGTGTTGATATCCATTTATTTATGAAAAGTCTGTAACAGGAAGAAATTCCAGTCAATATTTCTATATACAGTAGAACTTTATCTGGCACCTGATTAACCATCAGTCTCTATTAACTGCCAGGGCATTGTACGTCAGAATATTAAAAATGGGTAAAATGTACATATGTAGATATTAAGATTTTTTGATGACCAGGTCATTTGTACAATACTTTTAATGTACATGTTCTATTATCCGTCTATTGTCATATCCATGATGGTCTCGGTCCCGCACCCTGACGGATAACCAAAGTTCTACCTTATGTTGATTAGTTTGATATGTGTGTATGTATGTGTGTATATATGTGTGCATGTGTGTATTTATGTATATAAATATATTGCAACAATTATTTCGATGTGATGTGACAGGTGTGTTCTTTTGAAATATAAGTGTTTTTATGAGTGGCCTGCACAATTATGATATTTTCAGTCATTTTCGCATATTAGCTTGACTGCAGGTTACGTCACATGCATAACATCTAAAGAAACTGATAAAGGTAAGCATTCTTACCACTGATAGTGATTGTGCTTGCCATTTTTGTGATTGTGCCTGTCCATGCAGTCTTATCATTTAAAGAAGATAACTCAAAACTTAAAGTACGAGAGCAATTACATGCTGCAGTGTAAGTAAAGATGTTGGTTTCCTAAAGTAGATGGTTACAGTGTTAAAATGTGTACACATGGATGGTTTTCAGGCCAGTTGCTAGCAGTTGACGAGATGGCTACCATGAGGTGATGTGAGTAGAATTTTGTTTTTGGCAGAAATAAGAGCAAATTCGCATTGCATTCCCAAGCTTATTTTGAAGACATAGTGTCACATATAAATTATCAGGTCCACATGATCATTTGCTCTGTTGAATCTGAATAAAGCTCCCAGTCACAAAATTACTGGAGAAGCTCTCCTGTGTGACTGTCATTTCTGTATTTATTATAATTGGTTCTAATTTCCAACTGTATTATTCCTCTTTTTTATTTTTTTAAAGTTAAGATTCCCATTTCATTTCCTTGTACCACAGTGTGGTACATGTACTTGATGGCAAAAAAGACTGTGTACTGTAAAAATCCTTGCAGGATTAAATTGTATACAAATTTATTTCCAACAAGAATTGTATTCTAGAACAATATCTTATAGTTACAGCAGTGTCACCAATCTGATCTGCATGGTCATTTTTCTATCACTAGTCCCTCATTTGAATCTGAAATAAGTTCCCCAATCATAAAAGTACAGCTGATGATCCATATTCCATTGGATTGAGGTCCCTAAGATGATGGCCCATATTCCATTGGGTTGAGGTACTTACGCTGATGGTCCATATTCCATTGGGTTGAGGTACTTACGCTGATGGTCCATATTCCATTGGGTTGAGGTCCCTAAGCTGAGGGTCCATATTCCATTTGGTTCAGGTCCCTAAGCTGAGGCTCCAGATTCCATTTGGTTCAGGTCCCTGGGCCAATACTCCACATTCCATTTGGGCTGAGGTCCCTAAGCTGATGGTCCATATTCCATTGGGTTGTGGTCCTTATTCTGATGGTCCAGGAGGAGCATGTTCACTTAATGGCAGCAAACACAAAACAAATCAGCCATAACCACACGAGATACGTCCAAGTTTTACACATCTTCTCATTGTCTTCAAGATGCTTATGCCAGCATTAGTAATCTGTGTTGCTTCTTGTACACATTAGTCCAGCTCATTGTCTTCAAGATACTTATGCCAACCTTGGTAATCTGTGTTGCTTCTTGTACACATTAGTCCAGCTCATTGTCTTCAAGATACTTATGCCAACATTGGTAAACTGTGTTACTTCTTGTACACATTAGTCTTGCTCAAAAGGCTCAAGGTTCTTTGAGGAATTTACTATGAAAGATTCTGTGCAGAAATCAGTTATGGCAGCTATATTGTTAACCATTACAATTCCAGCCAAGTTTATATTCTATGAACATTATCTTTACATGTAGTTTTTGCTGCTTTACGCATCATGGTCAGCAAAACATACCATAACTAAATGATGCTGAAACAGCAGGAATATGGCCCAGTTATCCAGATGTGACATCATGCTGACCTGTTCACCTAGATTTGTCAAAGCCTTCCTGAAACCCAATAAACTTGACCTGCTATTGATACGTTCTCACACCCAGCTCACATTAATTTCTTTGAAGCTCACCCAGTTACTCATATTTGTCATTGTTTCCCCCACATCTGTATCTGTCCTATCTTTCCAAAACTCACACACCCAACATATTAATATTATTAGTAGCTAGAAACCTGATATTGGCACTGCTATACATTTTGCTTTTTCCCCACACTAAAAATCCCTTTGGTCATATGTGCTTAGAATCCCTTTGGTCATACATTTATAAAAAGAAATGCTTGGAGCCTGCCTAATGTCACTGGGAATAATGTTCTATAACAGTGGACCAGTATATTGAAAGCTCTTTATAAAAGATTCCTTCTTTGACTTGGGTATAATGTAATTTTCACTTCTAACAGATCTTACATTTGAAGTACTGTCAGAATCTCTTTGGTGAAAGATATAGCTTACGTAGACAGGAATGAGTTTTCAGGACACTTTATATGTAAATTTGGCATTTATAAGAAACATTCTTTCTTGTATTGGCAATATTTTGATACAATTCATTGCATCCTGAAAATTGTCTGTACACTGATGTATAATTAAATGGCACGTCTTCTATTTGTGTTTTAAAAGTGGCATTAGAGGTGTTACCCCAGCTTACATTACAATAGTCCAAATATGGCTGAATATCAATTTTATAAAAGATGACCCTATGTTGAAAATGTATGTTCTCATTTTCTCGGATAAGAGGATAAGAATTTATCTTTTTTAAAATGTATTAAATGTGAATAGATTAGGTTAGATTGTTATCTACAAATGCACCAATAATTTTATCACAAGTCACATTCAGGTTATCATTGTCAAATGGAACTTTTTGTTTGTCACTGTCTACTCTTGCTTTATTTTATAATGAATATTGTTACCTGCAACAGCTATTTGCAGTTTATGAAATTAAAATTAATTACCTTCCTGTAGCAAAGTAAGTTTTTAGACTCCTAAGCTTTCGACCTTTCCACAAGGCCTTCAACAGAGGAGTGACGTCTGGACTGGAGTCACATGATGAACTGTATATTGATTACGTGACAAAATCATTCTGTACAATGGCGAAAGTTCCAGTTCAGAATCAAAGTTCAACACTGGTTTCTCCTCCAAGATTTCAGTAGCTTCTATTATTTTTCTCCTTAGGGTATTGTTCTCTCTACTGAGTACACTGATGTTATACCAAGAAATAGTATGCCCCGATTCTTTGAATGTTCACCAACTGCTGTTTGGGTTTGTTAGTTGGCTACAGATGTTCTTTAACTCTTGTTTCAAGGCTTCTGATGGTCTTCCGGTGTAGTCTTTTCCACAGTTATCATACTGGAGCTTATAGATGATTGAGCACTGCTTTATTTTATTTGTAACTACTAGGGCTTTTGTTTTTATCTGTATTTATAATTGTACCATTTTCTTTGATCCCTACTTGAGCCTGTTAAAGGCATATTGCAAGTTCATTTTTCAAGTTCAGTTTTGTGTAGTATCATCAGCTTTGAAAGTCAGTGAAAGAAATTGAATTTCCTATCTTGTGTTGCAAGTCTTTAATAAATGGAATGAATAACAGAGGTCCAAGGATAGAGCCCTGTGGTACTCTGCAGCTAATTTTCACTTTTAGAAAGGTAACCATTTAGAGATTGATAATTAAGTAAGAACTAAACCATGTTATGGATTTTTCATTACATTCATGGTTAATATTCAGCCGTAATAGTGCCAACCATTTCTTCTTTATTTAATTCCTGTAGCCATATATCAAAGACGAGACTCTATGCAGTTTTGCACAAGTGATTTTGTCAAAAGCCAGACTGGTTGTCATGACAAAGATTATAAGCATTCAGATAGTTAATAAAAAATATTGTGTACATGTTTTTCAAGTAATTGGAAAGACCAGGAAGATACAGATAGGTCTGTAGTTATTTTGTTCCAGCATTATGCGGTGGTGTTGCCTTGGCAGTTTTCAAAATCCGCAGAAATTTATTAGACAAAATATCATGATTGTAAATAAAAGTTATACTCTACTGTAGCAGGTGCAGTAGCCTTGGTTCAATGATATCAAATCCTGTTGCTTTATTATCATCCATTTTTATTATGTAGTGCAGCACAATTTCAGGACTTTGTGATTAGGGAGTTTTTCAGATCAGAATAAATTTTAAGTTCTTGAAGCTTTTCAGCAGTTTGAACCAACAAAGTTGTTAAAAATATTTGAGATGTCAGTTGGATTACCAGTATAAATACCCTCATTATCAAGCGAGAAAATTTCAGTTTTTCTCGTGCATTTCCATGCATCAGACTGTAAGAACCATCCAGATAGTTTTAGAGTTACATACATTTTCATCCAGCACTTTTTTTATGGTGTGCTCTTTTGATTGGACTTATTTTATTAAGATTATTCCTCCAAATTTTATATTCAACTTGATTGCCAACAGGTGGTCTCTTCACTGAGTCTAAAACTTCTGGG
The DNA here is from genome assembly GCA_016617855.1 of Megalonaias nervosa. NCBI lineage: Eukaryota > Metazoa > Mollusca > Bivalvia > Unionida > Unionidae > Megalonaias > Megalonaias nervosa. The sequence goes on from JAECUM010010659.1 coordinate 18,170, forward strand.
GTGATCCAACCTAGCTGGTGGTCTATTTTATTAATCCTATGCATTTTTAAAGGTGCATTTTGTTTACTGTTTCCAATTTATTTTTATCTGATTTTTAAGATATCTGTATCGCCTAGAATATAAATTCCTTTCTTTCACTTGAAATTTTATCTATTTTTGAAGTTTAGAGTATTTGTGCCAATCAGTATTTGATGATGAAGGTCTGTACACAAAACAACCATGTGTTTAGCTTTTTGAGGAGTAATGTCATCAAATGGATTCTGTTTCCTGCATTTCATGGTCCTCTGTTCTTAAGCAACAGTACTAGTTTTAACATGCACAAGGATCCCACCCACCTGCTTTCCTATCCCTCTGATAAGGTTCTTCATAGCCAATGAGGTACAAGAGGTTTTTACCCTAATTTTCTGTCAACATTGTTCCTGAGAGGCCAAATAAATGTACATTATTATTTGATGAGATTAACAAAAGCATTACTTAGTCCATCTTTCTGAGAATACCCTGAATATTTAAATGACCCATGTGTACAACATTACCAGAAACACCTAAATTCACGAGATTGACATTGTTCGAGGCACTTGAAGAGACATTAATTGTATAACTACATCTACAGTGATCATTGTTACAATTATCATTACAACCACTGTATAAAACCTTATCTTTTCTTTTATTATTCTGTATTTGATTTGGTAAATTTTATTTATGAGTGCTTCTTTATTAATATGGCCTATATGAAGTCCTTTTCCTCTTAGCCTCTATGCTGGCTGAAGAATTTGCATTTCAGTCACTTTGATTCTTTGTCCTTGCACTCGATTACTAGCCATGTGACATCATGGGCATCATGGATTAGGTGAATCATTATATTTAGTAATATATTTATTATTTTCATTATTTTCACGTGCACTCAAGCTCATGATACTCTTGACATAGAGGTTCAAAAATTTTGTACATGTTATTGGCGTTTATGGTGCAGTTCTAATGGTCACACTGGGAGGATTTTATGACTTCGTTGCTCTCATCTATATATTCCAACAGGAAGATGCTTTATGACCTATAAGCCCCCACATGCCCTTGCATTGTGGAGGGACATAATGCCTTTATTCGTTTGTTACGGTTTCATTCATTACTTGAATACTTTTTTTTTAGGGTATGAAGTTACATTGTTCCTGGCCATTCATTGTGTATACAGGCCCACTCAGCCGGAAATTCCCTACACTACCATGATATTTCTGCTGTCCCCTCCTTCTGATATGACACTTGATCAAAATTCTCATGGACTTCAAGGCCGACATATTAATGGAATCCCTTTCACAGTAATGCCTCGGAGTTGGCAATCCATCTTTACCATGGAAAGCATAAAACAGATCTATACTTCCAATATCCCACTCTTCGGCCAACCTTTCAATGATCATGTTTGTCACTTACACCAGTATCACCGCAAGAGCAACATTTGAGGAAAATTTTATAGTCTGGGTTTGTTTATCTCCAATACTTGGTTGATCATATTTTTTCTCAAAATACTCCAAATTTGTTTTCTCCAAAGCAACATTTCTTTCAGTGCAGATGATAGCAGTTGATAACTGGTGAACATCATGCATATTGATGTTTGTACATAGTGTTGATTCTGGCTCCAAGAATTGCATGTTTATGTACATATGCTTATAGCCCTTTTTGGATCAACCCCTGACAGATATTGTATGTTTGTGTACATGGTCTTTAAGTCTCCATGGATCAACCCCCAACAGGATTGATGAGTCTATGAGCAATACTTTTTTGCTGAAATCCATTTTAGGCTGGAAAAGCGAATTTAGTAATTTTTCACTGTTTTGTTTCTTTATTGGAACGTTTTCCAGGTTGTGTTCATGGAAGTCTTCACTTTAGTTTCAAGTTTGTCAATTTCAACAGGATTATTAGTGTTAGTTTTATTTAGTTAAGAATTTATTGCCAGAGGCAATGTTATGGAGGAATCCAGGGCAACAGTGGAGGTAAGAATTTATTGCCAGAGGCAATGTTATGGAGGAATCCAGGGCAACATTGGAGGGTATAGAAGTCACAACTGGGTCCAGCTGGTTGTTGCCTTGGAGACTTGCAATATACTGGTTTCCTACTAACAGAGACATAGGATTTTGCATGGGCTGCCTTTTCAACTAGCCTGTCAACCTGTACAATTAGATGCTGGTTTTGTTTTTTAATGTGTTTATGTAACCATTATAAATGAGAATTCCTGCAGTGCACGATTTGGGGGTTTATTCCAACATGGAGAACACGGGAATTCCAGATGATTCAGCTGGCAGTACTGGGGTGCTACTTTCTGGTTGCTACCTGGATAGTTGCCTGGCAGGGGTGAATTTGGTGTTGGTCAGTCTTCTCCTCATGTATGTTTTCTTCTTATATATTGATGTCATTTCTGAATCTTTTAAATAGGGACACCATGATCCTTGTGAAAATTAAATCTCTCCATTATTTGTCGTTGCCCCATTACAGATGTACTTTTCTTATCGGCATCAGTTTCAAGCAAACATTTTTGTCCCCTTGCACTAGTAGTGAGAAGAAACTTTTGTAGGGTTCATTGTACTCTTTGCCTGTGTGTATCCAATAAGGTTAGGAAATTTGTAAATAGAATCATAGAATTGAACACAATAAAAGTTTCCTTATCATTTTGGGATACTACATAAAATATGCAATGGAACTGATCTGTTACAGGTGCTTCAATATTCTTCTGAGAAAATCCAGAAAAAAAATTGACAATCTGACGTTGAAGATAGTGTTTTGTCAATTTTGTCGGCAGAGGTATTTATAAAGTTTGTAATTAGATATTCTTCAGCAGTGACTGTATCATTAATATTAAAATCCATTTTAGAGTTGTTTCAAACCAAGTTTCACATCAATCTTGACAAGAGCAGAAACTTGTCTGCTCACTCAGTTCAATTTTCTGTCATACTGTGTAACCGTTTAGCAATCCAATTGTTCTGATCTCCATATGGTCAGTGCCAAGCTACATGGCATGTACACATCAAAACACTTTTGAATACCTCATTTCTTTTCATAACAGCGTGGTTTGCCATTCTAGTTGAACATCACACCCAGTATCTGCATTATCTTTGCATAATGTTAGTGCAATGTTACCAATCTGGTCTGCCTAGGTATGGTAATGTGTGTTGCTTCCATGTACCAATAGTTCAGCTAGAATAGAGCAGGATTATGTTTACAATTTACCGTGAAACTCACTGAAATAATTTTGTGCAGTTGATTAAAAAATATTATACCAAGAAAATTCCAGCAAGAGCTTAATATTTAGTAGATAAAATATTTATCATATTAGATATTCACAGGTAAGTTTTAATAGCTGATTGACCGTAGAGCAGGTCTCATTAATGGAATGTACAAATATCAACAGGAAATATATGGTTACAATTTCCAATATGGCAACATTACTTGTGTACCAACCATTTTTTTAAAAATGACATTGGAGTAGTTTGGAGGGAATCCTTAAAACCAGGATATCATATTTATCGGTCTATAAGTTGTTGCTTTTTGACCAAATAGTCCGTACTTCATCTTGTACTCCAGATAGACTTGTATATAGATTATGTCATTCAAGGCACTTTATCGTATATCATGTAATTATTCGCATGTAAATTTATACATAATTTTCAAAAAAAGAACAAAATAAGAAAATAATGTATAAAAAGATGATCATTTTTGTGAAGAGATTAAGTACAAAAAAAAAATGGAATAAAATAGTTATATGATCCTCAGTTTTAACTAAAGGAGCATCAGATGCAATAGTGCTAGAGCAGCATGTACTAGTACTATAAGTTCTTTAAATTTGTTTACAAATATATGTATTAGAACAAACAAATTAGAAAATGAATAATCGTGACAAAGACATAGGTATTCCATTGCATTTTTCCTCGGATTCAGATTCTAATGGAAAATGTTACAATACTAATTTTTGAATATGAGCCATTATATTGTCAATTATATCAAAAAGAATGAGTTGTATGTCAGATAGTTCACTTGAGCAATTTTTTTTAAAAATCCATAAGCATTTTTAGTTCCCTTCGCAAGCTCATTGTCTGGTGACCTCTGATGTCATTCACTGTGATCATTAAGTTTCACACTTAACAGACTGTCAGTAGTTTTCTGGTCCAGATTTTCATTTGAACCACTTTGGATTTTTCAAATAATGGAAAATCTCCACGCTCTGTCAACATTAGAATGTGGCAATGACAGGAAAACTACTCAGCCTAGAAAAAAGTTCAAATTTCAGTATTCCTGTTGTGGCATTCTGAGGCTGTTGACTGATTTCCAATACTGCTCCAAGCTATATTCACCCAGAGGAGAAAGTTCCTGGCTTGGACTTGATATATATTCCTGAGCCTTCTCTTCAAGAATTTGTTTCTTTAGGCTCAGTTTCAAAATTCTGTTGGAAGATTCACCACTGTAAATAAGTTTAAAAAATTGGATTATAATTAAAATCAATAATTAAAAAATACATTATACGATTGATCTATCCCAACTTTAAAATAGTAATATATTTTTAACTGGCTAATACATTTTATCTAGGACTTGAACTTAATTTTAGTACATAAAGACTTGAAATAGTTAATTGATTAAAAAAAATGCACACCTTCATTTGAGATGTCCTTGGTGTTTGGATTCAGATGGCCCATGGATCGGAGAACTTCATCTTCAAATAGAAACTTGTCAATCGTTTTCCCGACCACTTCACAGTAGAACTCGCTGACATTCCTGAAACTGAAAATGAAATTTTGCGAAAATAGGAATAGTTTCATACTAAAAGGTTGAATGATTTTAGTTTGTTTATAGAACTAGACCTACTTACAAAAAAATATTGGTAATTTCTGGAGCTAGATCTTTGTTATTGCACAGGAGATTGACTCTTCTTCCGACAGCAAGTATACTGTTACGCTCGTTTTCTAAAAATCTGAACTTAACCATTGTATTACTGGTTCACTCGTTACGACTTCAGTTGAAACACTAAACTTTGCTAAAAGTTTTCTTAGTAACTATGGTCATATATACATGTGAATGTCCAATCGCTGATTCACCAGCCTATAAAGATGATTAAATTAACAATGTATTAGTTTTATTAATATTTAAGTATTGCAGATATGCAAAATGGACATTGCTATATTGCATTTTTTAAACCTGAAACGTCGTATTGAAGTTCTAGATAGGTAGGATGAAGTCTAGAAATACCTAGTCAGAGGATTGTTGTGCTATTGTGCTTTAGAAAGGAATGGTAGATGCGGACACACAACTTCATTGGCACAGTTACCATCTTAAACCAATGCATATTAAATAAGAAATAAACGTGTAGTGGAAACATACTGCATAAATAAAATTTTACTTGTACATGTGTACATGCATGCTGTCACTGACCGATCTCGTCGTACTTGCGCCCCAATCTCACTGCATCCAACAGCGTGAATCCAAAATAATTCCATCAGAAGTGTAATCTGTCATTTTGTCATCCTAATCATATCAACTTTATTTAAAGAGGATGATGCAATGAGCTGAAGTAACCTACCTTGAGGTCCTCGTGCAAAGGAAATTATATGTAAGCCTAGATAGACATCATGGATGCATACATGTACATAGCGGATAGTATATACTATACTATAGTCGCTCGATTTCCTTACTCTCCCCCACATATACTCACTTGATTTCCTTTCCTTCCCCACACAGACTCTCACCCATACATATGAACATGCATAGTCAGTATATATGTTATATACAATACAAATGGTTTTCTTACTCTTTTGGTGTGAGTGTGTATATACATGTAAACACAACACAATACAAATACTTGTAATTAAAAAATGGCAAGCATTTGTTTCTTTCAAGTGTATTGGATTAATCAAGTGATGCAAGTTTCAAGCATTAAGATGAATGCAACAAACTTCAAAAATAGTTTTTAACTTGTCTAATTGCTTTTGTTCTCATTGAGTCTTTGTCGAAGGCAAGCATTAAACGGGCAAGATCAACAATAAACGCAAAACGGCATTGAAATTACAAAAGTTTTACATGACTAATTCTAATGGAATTACAGGTTGAAAATGTTTGATGTTTTACTTAGTTGGCTTCAGCTTGAGTGATGATGTCATATATTAGTTGTTATTGACCTACAAGGAGATGAGCAATTGTGCCATATATCTTTTAGGTAAGTGTTGTAACCATACATTCCTGGCTATTTCATTGTGTCTGTAATGTGAGTAATGACTGGATCAATAACACCAGGAAGATCTACTAAAAACAGAATTATAGGTCAGCGAGTGATTAATGAGCAAATTGAATGAACAGTTATTGGTAAATTGAAGAAGTGGTGGTTGGAAAAGATGAGGATATGTTTTGCATGTGTCTCTCCTTTTTGGAGCCTTGGTTTAAACCAGTTGTTTCGGTGTTCAAAGGTGCCATCTACAGTACGATTCTTATCCTGGGTTCAGAACTTAGATGGGTTGTGTGGAATTGAAGTTGTTGCATCACTGAAAGTGTGGCGTAGAGAAGTGTTTTGCAACTGGACTGAAGTTCAGCTTTGTCGTCCAGATTAATCCTTTTGTGTAGCTTTCGGTTGTGACATACTGAACGCCACAAATGTTACATGTGACAAGATAAATTACATTCTCAGTTTTGCACTTTCCATTTGCCCATGTATGTTTAAATTTTTTCACTCGTCATTATGCTAAACAATTGGTCTGTATTATGTTGACAGATTTTGAACCTTCTATCCCCACAGAAACAGATTTACCAGGATGGTCTTGGCTTGTGATTGACATTAGCTTCACTCTGACTAGGATGTCTTTGAGATTTTCAAGTCTGTGGTAGGCTCCTACTGGTTTGTTAGGGAGGATAAACTTTAGAATGTCACAAGATTCCATGATGGACCAGTGTTTCTGGAAGGTTTGGCCTACTTAGGGGTTGTCCATACAGTAGGTCAGGATAATTGGTATCCGATTAGCGTTTTCCTTCTCTCCACATTTTAGATCATTGCGGTTTGTTTAGCCCTTATTGTTACCTGTGATATCAGGTCTTTTTCATAGCCTAGGTTCCTCATACGTTCAAATAACTCTTCAGATTTTTTTTTGTGGACTGTCTCATTATCATAGCAACTTCTGCATATCCTCAGTGCCTGGTTATACTGGATGTTCCGGATGCAGTGATTTGGATGGGAGAATATGCCACCTGGTTTTGATAAAATGTTTGCATGAAGTTTGTTTTCTAACAGTTTGGTTGTTGTGTCAACAAAGTCTGTAGTTGGCGACTTTTGCTATCAATTCTACTGAAGGATGGAAGTTCTTGATATGAAGTTATCCAGATTTGTTTCTTCGATGTAGCCACTGAAATTAAATATATTCAGTTAATCATAAATTGTATGAAGCAAGTTCCACTGATGCTAAAAATTGAGCCTCCAATCTTCCCATAAAAAATATTAGCATATGATGGAACCATTTTTGTTAAACATTGTCCTTCCATTGATATGAGATAGCTTTCTTCATTGAATACAAAGTTATTGAGTTTTAAGACTAGCTTCAAATGTTTAAGCAGGAAATGAGTGGGCGGATCATCAGCAGTTCGTGTTCCCCATTATTTCTATCATGCCTGTACATCTTCACTATGTCGTATGTTTGTATGCATGGATACAAGCATTGTATCTGGTAGTAATAATTTGAATGCTTTACTTTCTATGAGGTAATCATACATGCTAACCCCGAGAGAGGTATAAGCATAATTTTTGCTAATGTAAGTGGCAAAAGCGTAATTGGGCATACAAAGTGTAGTATATATATATATATATATATATATATATATATATATATATATATATATATATATATATATATATTACTAGAACTAATATAAGTACCCCAACTTTGTCGATGCTGCAACATAGCTAATATATTGTCATACGGTACACTGTATGAAAAATGTACATTTAATTTTACTAACAAAATGGATTTGCAGGTCAATATATGTAGCAAAAATGGACAAAATCCATATGGTTTAGAATCAGAATACAAACACAAAACATACTGAAAAATTATTTATATTCAACAGTCACTTTAATGAGCTACATGTCTAATTTTTGCCGAATAATGAAGACCATAAATTCTGCATTGAGGTGTTGATTGGTTCATTTTCTGTTTTGAAGTTTAAAAAGACCAATCTGGTCTAAGAATTTTTATGATAAAGTCGAATCATAAAAGCCTGTTCACGTAATATCTGGTACTATTTCCTTCAAAAGTACAGACTGATCCGCTGTACAGACTGATCCACTGATTAACTTAATATAATGAATCTGCGACGCAAAATTTTATATTAAAGAAAACCATGTTTTCTTGGAAATAGATCATATACAGTTGCAGTAAATAGAAAATTAGGAAGGAACATGGAGATCTATGATGGACAAATTAGTTGTGCTATTTTTACACAGCAGTCTTTCTTTTTTATAATCTCAGTTTTTCGATAAGTGGAATAAAGAGATGATAATATAAACGACAAACAAAACTTTTCTTTTGCTTAATTTTTTTTATGTACCGGAAAAGTGTAATCCATATACTGCCTAGCGTAAGATGTAATCGGGTAAAAAAAAAAGTGTAATGAGTACACCAAAAGCTTAATGGTTGTCATGTATTGGTAATGTCATTTAGCATTGGCACATTGTATGGTATGTTGATATAAATAAGGTCAGTTAACTAATAATTATGTTACCCATATGGATTCGTTGGCAAGCTGGACAAGGCCTAACAATTGACTCAGTTCCATCAAGTAGTCCCTTATCTGATTTAGCAAGTCCTTACATTACCTAGTACATGTATATACATTTCCTCTTCGTGTGTTCGAACATTTTCTGTGTTCTCCTAAGATTATTAGAAACTGATCTGAAGGAGGGTAGACTGTAATTGAAACCAACTTGGACTGGTTGTGCTTTGTTTTCAGAAATTTCCACGTGAATTCTCCCAATTTCTTATGACTCCATGTCGGTTCACCTCTTTGCATTTACATCATCTCGGATGCATACAACAAGACCCTCCCCTTCTGTCTCAGTTCCTGCATAATGGTTTATTGAAGCCTTGACAATGACTCTGATTGTCAGTGTGATTTTCATTTAATTTGGAACCAATTAGTCCATAAACATGTATGTTATCCTCATCGGAAGATGACGTTAACTTTATCTGGTCCATTTTTCTCACTTCACCTTGTGTATTTAAGTAAGCTATGTTTAAACCTCAATTTAATTCTTTCACACCCACTACATGAAAATCGTGGTGCAGACGGGGCACTCAAGAAATGTTTCTCTATTATATTCGTTATTCAGTTTCCATGTTTAAATGTGCATTTTAGTCTTCAGTCATTTATAGAAGATGAATAGCCGTCAACGTTTGCATGTATAGAAGTGTTCACTGAATAGGTAGGCTACTAGTCTTACAAACTGTATTTGGATTTAGAGTATTTGTTGTAAATGAAGCATTGACATTCTCTTCTTGGCCAGCATTGACACTCTTGTCTTGGCCAGCATTGACATTCACCTCTTGGCCAGCATTGACAGTCACCGCTTGGCCATCATCGACAGTCTCGTCTTGGCCAGCATTGACATTCTCCTCTTGGCCAGTTTCTTAGTATGCATAATACACTGATTTGCCGAGTTTCTGTTTCCAAATTGATCACAACTGTAACATTTTGTCTTCATTGATGGTATACCACTATCGGATGACCTGACTCACCGGAGTAGTGACAGTATTCTTCATTATCATGCCAGAAAATGGGGCATAATGTTAATATTCCTAGTTGAGAGGTTCCTTTTCTATTCAGTATACCTGCCATATTCCAAAACAGTCGGGGGGGGGGGGGGGAATGGCTGGTGACTTCAGTGCTTTGAGGACAGGGGGGAGGAGGAGGTCATTGCGCAGGATTCAAAAGGTGACATCATCCAATTGAGACAAGTTCTCTTCGTATCTAACCTTACAGAAAAAATGACTGGAAATTCACATCTGATATAAAAAAGAATATTTTATCTGTTTTCCTAAAAGCATTTAATACCTTTGCAAAAAAAATCTCGATTCAGCATTGTCAATTATCATCACCACACATGTACATATATATATGCAAACACTCAAATCATCACAACTAGACAAAGATTAAAATAAATAAAAAAGTATACCAAGTTTATGTCTTTAACATTCACTGGAAAGTGGAATATTTTCATAATTAGATTCAGTCTTTGCTGCTTTCAGTAGTTTGGTGGGAAGGGGTATGAAGGTAATGCAAGTGTAATTTTTGTGTTCATCGTTTGCAGTTGTTGGAGAATGGATGGTACTGTTTAAACTTCCCGGAAGATCTTGATGAATTTGTTTAGGCATAGAAAATCATCTTTTTGCATCTTCATCGCTCTGAGTTAGTGTCAAATATGCTGGGTGGTGTTGCTGTGTCAGCGGATGTCATACTCTAGAGAACTACTGGTTTCGATACGGTGTTGGCAGTGTGTGCAAAAAAAAGTTGAAGTGCTTTCCCTTGCTGCTGCACTTTATAAAGTCAAACTCCGTCCAGGATTTATGAAATGTAGTTTTTCTGGGCTTTACTCCATTTACAGATGGCTCATCCTTTTCAGAATCACGTGTGTTTTGACTTTTTGCGTTCAAAAATGAATCACATTCGTGCACTATTCAGACTGCTGAAATAATCATGTTTTTCATTTTACATATTTGTAGTGAAATTCAGGTTCAGACAAAAATTGCCGTTTATCACAAAGTTCCCAATAATCTTTACTAAAGATGGCTTAAACATTCTTGTCCATTGCAGTGACATGTAATGGCTTTTGTTCTTCAACATGCATCTTGTTCATTTACATAAATCGAAACAAATTGGTCTGTTCCACTTTACCTTTGCAAATCAGCTTAATGGGCTCTCTCACTGCAGATTTCAGAGGATTTCACATGGTTTATCCTAGTTATTCCCATCCAGTTAAGTGATATGCAAACTGGTGGTTGCTTATCTCTCATTGCCTTGTATTTAACTTCCGATGGCCCCAAGTGGCTGAGTTTTCTAAAGCGCTCACAGTTACGGATCATTGCCATCTCACCTCTCTCTGCGTGGGTTCGAGTCTCGGGTTTGGCCAATGTGGGTATGTGAGAAAGCTTGCCAGTAGCTTCTTGTGGGTCGGTGGTTCTTTCCGAGGTGATCCCGGGTTCTTCCTCCACCATTTATACTGGCTGCCATATATAGCCTTTCTTGTGCTGAAAAATGGTGTTAAACCCTACAACAGCAGCAACTTGATTATATCATAATCTGCTGTATAAACTGGCCCTAGGATAGTTTTCCATGCGCTCTTAACAGGACTGTATACTGTTTATACAGACCATATGCTAGGGACATGTAGAACGGTGGTCTCCTCCTCTTTCTCTCGCTCTCATTTTTTGTATTTTCTGGTATTAATGATTAATGGAAATCATTTTCTTCTACAACACAGCCGAAGTTGATCAGTTTCACCGAGGTGTCTACCTGAGGTGGTAATCATTATTTTACATGTATATGTGCAGCATGACCTAACAACATAGTTAACTTTCACAATCATTTCTGATTTGTTATAGTGACTGCTCATTTCCACCTAATAAAAGAAGTAATTTGGTTATACCAAATTGTGCCTCAGATTATAGAGGGGCCAATTGTAGTGGTCATGTTTTCCGGCTTTCGATTTCTACAGTTGAATTCTGGTTCGTACTGCCAAGACATGTTGAAGGAATAGGTGCTGGATTTTGTTTCATTTGTGTAAGCTAGTAGATTGGTGTTAACTCGTTTGTCGAGCTGTGAGTAACCCTGTAGCTGATGCTGTCAACATGCTTGGCTGAACAGAGGGCAATATGTTGTTGCTGTTGCATGCATCAGGTGTCAGAGAGGAGGGTACTGTTTGCAGTGCAGAAACGTTTTGTGCGTCATTGGTCTGGTATGGTCAGTTGACATTTTCTGTTTTCTCTTGACTGCTGTTAGAACTGTCCATGTTTGAACATGTAGTGTTGCTGCAGGTTGGGGTTCTCTCTGAATAGCTGTTTCACAGAAGCTGTTCCATTATGTGTCTGAATTTAATGTTAAGAATTACATTAGGAAATATGGAGAACATTAAGGTTAACATGTATGCACGTGCGTGTCCCAAGGTTATTAAAAGTGTAAAACTGGAATTATCTACTATGAATAAAAATACTTTGTTTTGAAAAACTGCTTAATCAGTGTCCAGATTCTCCATATTTTTACACACTATGCCATGGATTGTTTCTGTCGGTAATGGTGGTTGATACTCAGGTAGTGTGTCCTCAATCTCGTCGTCAGAATCATCACATTGGCAACATCGCCCTTGGTTTTATTCACCGTACCATTTTCTGAATACTTTCCACATCAGAAGCATGGTCTACAATTGGACGGCCATTATCACGATCCATTTACCTACTCTTTCCCTTGACTGCACTAACACCACAAATGCCTCTTCAGCCTTGGCACATCATTCTCCATCACTCCGGTGGCCTTGTGGTAGAGCGTCCGCCTGGGATGCAGTAGGTCGCGGGTTCGAACCCCGGCTGAGTCATACCAAAAACTTTCAAAAATGGTATTAACAGCTTCCTCGCTTGACGCTAAGCATTAAGAGGTTAGTGTTAGGACTGGTCGGCCTGGTGTCAGAATAATATGACTGGGTGGAACATAATGCTACATGTCTGCAGCATGATGCCATAGTGCTAGACATCACTATAAACTGCCACACTGCAGACATCGTAGCTATATGACTGAACAATTGTTAAAGCTACGTTAAAAACCTAAATCACACACACACACACATCATTCTCCAAAAAACCATTAAATAATCTCGACATTGTCATCACTGACACCACCCCCATTACCCTGGCCAATACAAAATACCCCCTACAGTCCTTTTCACCCAGCATTTCTTGATGCATCATGCGTGTAATGGCATCCCAGGATTTGCTCCAAAGATAAATGAGCTTTTTTCATAGTATTTCTTTAACTTAAGTTTCATCAGCAACAATCTTCTTAACAAGTTCTTTTCGATAGTTCATTTTAAATGCTGAAATTACGCCCTGGTCCTGCAGCTGAATCCTGGAAGTGGTATTCGATAGGAAGCTGAATTTAATCTTCCCATCCCTACTAACCAGGTTGTCTAAGGATGGGTGGGCAGAGCAGTTCTCCAACAGTAGCAATGCATTTGGCTCCATTTTCACATTTCTCTGGTGGGATGAAACTGGCAGTGCTTTTTTTAATACCAGTTTTCAAGCAACGTTGCCATCTTCCATGCAATTATCAATGCTTCATACAAACAAGGTGGGACTTCATTCATACAATGGAAGCACCTCAGTGAATTGAACTTTGATACAAAGCGGTGTCAGTTTGTGACTGATTGTTTTAATTACACAAAATAAGTAAATTAATCTCTCCTTTTCTTCAACCATTTGTGTTTATGTTATCTATTTTCAGAGCCCAGTTGGTGTTGGACATCATTTTGTAACAATATCTACTGTTATCACAATAATATTTCTTGGGGAAATATTCACCATCCTATATGAATTCCCTGAGATCATCGGGATAGGTCTTACCAGTTTCAGATTCTGGAAAGTGGATTTTTCCCAAAACAGTAATTTGGCTAATCTCATTTGACTTGCAGTGATCTAGCCATCAGTTAGCAGCTTTGAAACTTTAATCTAGCCCATGGAAGCTATTCTGAAACTTGTCTGCATGCGTCTTTACATTAAGTCCCAGTATAGGTACTCGTCAACCCTAGTGTGAAGAAACCACTGATACAAAACTGCATGATGTAATGTCGCTCTCGCTAGTCTGGCTTTTTTTTTCTCTTCAGTCCCTCACATTTCGTACCCATTGCCATCTCTCCTAGTTTGTCTTCTTCCCTGTTCCATTCTCAGATGGTTTCGTGAACACTTAAATCTAAAGCTAATTGCATTTGTTTAATATTAGACTTAACCATGTTCGGGGATTCAAGCTTCTCTTTAACAGTAGAAGTTTTACATTTATGTATATCGTTATCAATTGTAAATACCCACTGACACCGACACCTATTTATTTAAATGACTACAGCAAAAATAATTGTTAATGAACATTGGCAAGTTTGAAACCAACTTTATTAATTAGTCAAGCTAACAGGACAAAATACTTGTTAGTCCGCAGCAAAATCTATTAGTCCTCAAAATAGGTAACACAACAATAGAATTTATATACATTTTAATGACATTGATTTGCCATTAAGTTTCTCCCAAACCATAATCTTAATCATAACCTGATTCTGAATAATTGTTTATATACAGTGGTCTTGTTTGTCTTGGTCCACTTGAGTTTGATAAATTAATGCTGGCACTAGATCACAATCAGCAGCGTCTTCCATGGAAAAGTTGTAGTATGCAGCTCCATCAGAACCAAATCCAACAAGTTTACTTTTGTAGTCGGGCATTGCAGTTGATGCAAATGCTTCACCAATAGCTCATAATTATGTTGTATCCGATATTTTTTTTTAAAACGAGAGATGCTGTAGCAATTGCGTGCTGTTTTATTGCATACTGCATAAGCTTTACGTGACCTGTGTTAACAGCACTCACAAGTGATGTATTGCTCATAACGTTCCATCCTTTGACTTGAGAAATATGGGATTCCCTCTAAATCTCGAGTCTTCTCCTTTGTGTTTGTTTTATAATAGCGTGGTCTACCATTGTATCCAAATGTTCCATACAGTATCTTAAATCTCCTATCTTCAAGCTTCATACCCATCTCCCCCACCCCTGCCTGCAGGTCCATGATTATCAGTCCATAAAGAGCTTAAGAACTTGTGGACATCAACAAATGTGGAACAAAACTTGGACATCACAAAACACTCCACCAGAAATGCCTCAAGTCTAACACTGTTCAATGCCCCTTGTAATGCCCATACAAAATTGTCCACTTGGACTGGAGGAAGATTTAATATGGAAGCTGCTTTAAGGTTCCTCGTAGGAAAGTTCTGTGCAACGGAATTGACTGCCAATGACAGATGTGTATTCTGGAGGCTCTTTCTTTGCACATTTTACTGCTTGTTACCAATCTGGTCTGGATAGACATTTTCATGCAAGTTGCTTGTTGGAATCGAGAGAAAGTTCCCATGTTGTAATTGTAAGGAAAATGTTCTGTGGCCAATGTCGATGGCCACTCGCTTGAAAGGAGTGTCAGTCGCGGGCATTTTTTCTAGTGGGGCTACTGGAATGCACCCTTTATCGACTGTTGTTGTTAATTTTTTTGCAAATATCGCACGAGACACATTATCGTTTAACATCTGCAACCTCTCCAGGCCAATGGAATGATTCCAATACCCTGGAGTTCGTTTTATACCCAAATTTCCACACATAATACAGTCATGGACGGATTGCAGGACAGTGGATCGTAAACTAGCAGGTACTGTAACGGGATTGTAACCAAATGGATTTTGGACCGTGTGAAAACACACGATGTGAGTGAATGGAAGTTTATGAGATTCAAAATCCCACCCACTACATATAAGACCACCATACTGAACATTTTATGAAAAGAAAAAAGATTCGCATATAAAAAATATGAATATGAATATAGTTCATATAACTATACCATACAAAGAAATGAGCATGGCTCACACATCCACAATATATATTATGAAGTGATTATGATTCACATAATCATGATACAAAGAAATAAGCATGGTTCACACGAAAACAAAAAGAATGGTTCACACAACCTTGCCCGGAGAATTAAGCATGGTTCATACAGCCATATGTAGTGGTAGAGCGTCCGCCTCGGATGCGGGAGGCCGCTGGTTCGAACCCCGGTCGAGTCATACCAGAGACTTACAAAAATGGTACTAACAGCTGCCTCACTTGGCGCTCAGCATTAAGAGGTTAGTGTTAGGACTGGTTGGCCTAGTGTCAGGATAATGTGACTGAGTGGGACATCATGCTACATGTCTGTGGCATGATGCCCCAGTGCTAGACATCACTATAAACTGCCACATTGCCGACATCGTAGCGATATGACTGAAAAATTGTTAAAGCTACGTTAAAACTTTAAATCACACACACATACATACATACATATGTACAGCCATATGTCCTTGTAAATGTAACAATATATACTGCCCTTATTCAGAGTTCGGAATTCATATCACTATTCTTTGACCTTCTCCAGAATCGTACTACCATGTACCCAGGAGAAATAAGCATGGTGCATAGAATCATATGTCCTTGTAAACGTAACAGTGTATACTGTCCTTATTCATAGTTTGGAATTTATATCACTATTCTTTGTCCTTTCTTCCAGAATCGCACTACCCTATGCCCTGGAGAAATAAGCTTGGTTCATACAACCATATGTCCTTGTAAACGTAACACAGTATATACTGCCCTTATTCAGAGTTTGGAATTCATATCACTATTCTTTGTCATTCTCCAGATTCCGGAATTCCTATCCTACACGTCCAGTCATGTAGTGGTTCGGTTGTTCTTTCGGGGGTTTCCCGGGTGCTTCCTCCATCATTTACACTGGCCGCCATGTATAACCTATCTTGTGCTGAAAAATGGCATTAAACCCTACAACAACAACAACAACAGACGGTGAAAATTTCAGTTACGTATATTGTTGCAGAATCAACGTAATCTATGTTGGTCTCGCTTGTGGCGGTCTTGTCGGCAGATGTTAAAAATGACCCATACTGCTTGCGATTAGGGCAGTGGGCAGTGGCCAGTGGCCACTACTTCAAAATGGGTAACTGACTTGTCAATAAGGCTACGACTATTATGATGATATTAAGGTTAAATAAAAATCAATAAATTTTACATTTGTAACTAAGATTTGTTCGTTCAGCGTAAAAAAGAGGACTGAGAGGTGTGGTAGGTAGTTGTGCTGCTGTAATTGTTAACCATTTCTGGTTAATAGCCCTTTTTGGGACCATCCCAGATCTCCTCAAAAAGAGAGACTCGACTAGACATCATTGCCACTCGATATTCTGTGTGTGCACATTTCTGTGTCTCTGGCTGTTTACAGCGGACAAAAGTTGAAGAAAAAAAAAACTTCTACTCTTCTTGCGCGTAATTATGGAGCCCCTTAAGTGACATGGATGCATATATTTTTTACTTCGTTTAATCAAAATACATTTCATTATTTCAAAATGCTATTTCGTTATTTTTAAATAGTATTTCGTTATATCGAAATAGTATTTCGTTATTTCGAAATGCTATTTTGTTATATCAAAATAGTATTTTGTTATTTCGAAATGCTATTTTGTTATATTGAAATAGTATTTTGTTATTTCGCAAATAGTATTTTGATTAAACAAAATACTATTTCGTTATATCCAAATAGTATTTCATTATTTTGAAATGCTATTTGGTTGTATTGAAATAGTATTTCGTTATTTTGAAATAGTATTTCGTTTAAACAAAATAGTATTTCATTATATCAAAATAGTATTTCGTTATTTCGAAATGCTATTTCATTATATCGAAATAGTATTTCGCTATATCGAAATAGTGTTTCCTTATTTCGAAATGTTTTTTCGTTATATCAAAATAGTATTTCGTTATTTCAAAATGCTATTTCATTATATCGAAATAGTATTTCGTTATTTCGAAATAGTATTTCGTTCAAATGAAATAGTGTTTCGTTATATCGAAATAGTATTTTGTTATTTCGAAATGCTATTTCGTTATATCGAAATAGTATTTCGTTATATCGAAAGTGTTTCGTTATTTCGAAATGCTATTTCGTTATATCAAAATAGTATTTCGTTATTTCAAAATGCTATTTCATTATATCGAAATGGTATTTCATTATATCGAAATAGTATTTTGTTTTTTCGGAAATACTATTCTGTTTAAACGAAATAATATTGTGTTGTTTCGAAATAGTATTTCGTTATTTCCAGATATTTCGGATTTTTTCAAAATTAATTCGCGTTTCATGGATATTTAGGCTTTTTAGTACTGTAGTAATTGTGAGAATGGATAAGGACCGTTTAGCTCTGATAAAATTGTATTTCACTTGGGTTTAAAGTATAAGGAGATTGTTTTCATTCTGGAAGAAAGACATGGATATAATCTCAGCATTAGACAGCTGAGTCGTATTTTGCATGTTGGTGGTCTTTACCGGTATAAAAATCCCACTGATGTGATGACTGTTGCCGAATTCATAATGCATGAACAGATGTTCTCCGGTACCATGCATGGTTATAGATGGATGTATCATAAGCTGAAATGCAGAGGTATACGGGCAAGAAAGGAAGAAGTTCGCCTTTTAATGAGAGTATTAGACCCTGAAAATGTTGATCTCCGCCAATCACATAGACTTCACAGGTGTATGTATCTGTCAAAAGGTCCTAATTACATATGGTATAGGGACTCCTATGACAAGTTGCACCCCTATGGTATTTGCATCAATGGTTGCATTGATGGATTTTCACGGAAAATGATTTGGTTAAATGCATATTGCACAAGCAGTAACCCTCGTGTTATTGGGGGCTACTATCTCGAAGCTGTGAAAGCCTTTGGTGGTTGCCCCCTTATAGTTCGAGCTGACAGGGGCACAGAAAATGGATATCTTTGTGAATTCCAATGTCTCTTTCACCGGTATGGAAATGATTCCTTCTGTGGTGAACGCAGTTTCATGTACGGGCGCAGCACAAATAACCAAAGAATTGAAAGCTGGTGGGGCTTCTTGCACAAGGAATGTGTAGAGTTCTGGTTGTCACTCTTCGACCAAATGAAAGCTGAGGATAAATTTGACGGCGGATATCTGGACAAGAATCTTGTGCTATTTTGTTTTCTTGGTATGATCCAGGTACGGACATTATAACTCTGTCTGTCTGTCTGTCCGTCTCTCTCTGAAACGCGCATGCGCGCACACACACACACACACACACACACACGCATGTATTACATGTGCATAATTCATTCTAAGGAAAGACAAGTGCTGATTACAGATTACAATGTTCAAAGAGCACATACTATACAATAGAATTATCACATAATGCTCCTTTGAGTATTTTAAAGCCAATTGGGAATATTTGTTTCAAAGTCTTGCCTGTATATAGATTATGAATTATTTTCCTTATACGAGCTGATGTCACTGATAATACTCTCTTATATGTTAGATGTGATCTGATACATCAGTTGTGTATTTAACAAAGCTGTC
The DNA here is from genome assembly GCA_016617855.1 of Megalonaias nervosa. Taxonomy (NCBI): domain Eukaryota; kingdom Metazoa; phylum Mollusca; class Bivalvia; order Unionida; family Unionidae; genus Megalonaias; species Megalonaias nervosa. The sequence goes on from JAECUM010010659.1 coordinate 37,385, forward strand.
TTACCAAATAATATCTAATTATAGTGTTTCTTTATGCCTCATTCAGGTCATATGTTCACATGAAGAAAATCTTTCTCAGCCTTACTTTTCTTTTCATCCCTATTATTAAGTATTTCATATGTGAATATTTTTCTTGTTTTTTATTTCCAGGATGAAATAGACTCGGTAGCTGAAGTGTGGGATTCCCATGTGATTCGACCATCCAAAAACTTAATTGTTCCAAGTGGTATTCCAAACATCATGTTTTCAGTCCCAGAGTTGTTTGAGACGGAGAACTACATGTGTTTAATAGATGCAGAAGAATTCCAGTTTTGTCAGAATAATGTAAGGTACCGTGATGGAATAGCTTCTGACGAGGATATGTACAATTTATGTGTATATATAATCGCTGAGAAAAGTTTACACATGGCAAAGGATGCGTATGAAGCTCTTGATCTATATTTGGAGTTGCGGCAACATATTAATGACATGCTGTAAAGGACATCCTCCTAATAATGTTTAGTCATTTTATGCGCTTGGATAGTGATCATTTTTGTTCTAGACGAGCTGAACTGAGCACCCAGTGAGACCAATATGGGATAGGATGTGGAATGGAATTTTGTCGTTTGTGTTTGGACTACTAAAACAAATGTAAATCTCGCACTTAAATGTTTGACAAATACATACAAAACGAAGTTCCTCGGTCATTCAAGTTCATTTATATAGCGTGCATCTGTTTTAATTGGTATAAAGTGTGTTAATGTCTGTGGTTTCGTAAATTTGATGACATAATTGATCTTTATGATCCGCCAGTGTTATGGAAACTACGATGTCTGGCTGTAGTTAAACCAGTGTAAACAGTACCTTTACTACACTCATTCTGCATTGTTTCCTTCTCTCCAGTCACACAGACAAATGTTTTATTATTGGCTTCAATTTAAGTTTATTCAGCAAGTTTTATAATAAACATGGAATCAGTGCTCTACTTGTAATTATGCCCAAAGCATTTGATCGCTGTAGCCTCCCCCTCCAGCCCTCCCTACTCAAATTTTTTAAAAATTAATTTTAAACAATTTTGTTTAGTATCATTTTGTAGAAAACTAGGGTCAGTATTATTCTGAGCTTTTCTTAATCTTGGTTCACTGTTTTTCTTAGAACTGAAAAAGGTGCGATTATCTCTCTTTTATGACCTGCTGAAACCTAAATTTTTCATTTCTCGATTAACAGTAGCGCCAAATGAGGAGGAAAATCTCTGCAGTGGAGTTAGCGACCAGAAATACTCAGCTCTATCCAAATTTAGGGTTCAAGAAACAAAAATGTCTGTCAAGAAAATGGCGAACTGTTGTTTGTCATTTTAATTGGTTCTATTTATTATGACTGTTGCAGAGCTAGCAGTGTTTACCCCCATAAGCCTATCTACTGTGGTGATGTAGATTGCAATCTGGGATTTTTATCCCTCAGAAAGGATCACAAGGAATATATCAAGCATATATTTTATATGTTTGAAACAATTTCTGAATTCAAATAATAAGTTCACATCGGATTTTACATCAGGCAGCAGCGGCGCGAGGGCTTTAGGTGCCCGGAGTCAATATTGTTTGGTGGATACCCTACCGATCCGCCAGGGGGCAATATTCTTTAGTGGCAGCCCCTATTTTGTGTCTCAGAATAGTTTTATGTCAGTTGCCAACCTCCCTTCCCCTCCTTTTTGTGAAGAATTGCTTCCGTTTCACAGAAGTGAGGTGAATTACTAAGAAAATCTCAGCTGGAATTAAAGATCCCGACTGCCCCCTCCCCTCGCGCTGTAATTAATAGTAGAAATCATTGGAATGACCAGATTACCTTAACATTGTAGCAATCACCACATACAAACATTTAATCTCTAATTTTGTTAAACGTGTGCATATGTGTGTTAAAACTTATCCTGGGTTTGATGTAATAGAAATGATTGTGGCTGTAGAGATCGAGTTATAAAGGCACTCAAGACATTTGGAGTATATTTGTTTTTACAGGCGTACGCTCTTTTACGACAAGTAAACTGACACTGCAGCTTTTTGACCGCTAAGAAAAGGTAGTATACATCTTGCATTTCTCAATAGAAATCCAGTGGGTACGTGCATATGGCTAAGTGTTAAATTCCGTTTGTCAAAGCGATAGGATTTTCATGCACCGTCAGGCCCTTATCTTTGACCTTCTTTCATCTTTTTTGTTGGAGGGGAGGGGAGCAGGTGAGCACATGGCTGTGTGGGTTTGGGCACTGATGATAGTTGCCGTACTCGAGGCATGGGTATGATTCACGCCGATGCCGTAATTGTCAAATGGTGATACCCATAAATCCTAATGAAATACATAAATATTTGCTCTTTCGAAACTTTGTCACAAAATCAATAGAAATAAGCACACAAACATGTAGCTGAACTAATCAAATTTGTTTAAATTCTCAATTCTAATATGAAAAACATATTACAGTAATTGATATTTCCCGCTTTTTGGAGGTCATCGAGAAAAGGATTTCGCCTTCCAGAATGGACTTGTTCTATGTCTTATGGTAGATGTATGAAGGACACTAAGAACGCCTTGACACTGAGCTGTAAATTAGAGCTTTTAGAATTCTTATTTAAGAGGAAGGATGGACTGTAGAAAGGACAACAGGTCTGTTATAAAAGACAGTGTTCCATGAAAAGCAGCTCTGTGTATTTAAAATACTAAGAAAACAAACTTCTGAAAGTATGAACACATCTACCAGAAACTAATAAATTCTGACTACAAGCTTCTTTCTTAGCCACGGGGCAAGATAAAGCAATTTATGCGAGTTGAGGCTCGGGCACTTTGGAACGAAGGGTCATATTTAACCCGCATTCATTATATTGCAGAATACGCATAGGCCATTATTTACATGAAGGCGTTGATCAGAAATTTTGACTGGAATGGGAAGGAATGGAGGTAGATGCTGGGGATGTATTATTAGCCATATCCCAAGTGCCTGAAATTTCAGCAAGATACATACAATCCATCATAGCTTCAGGACACAGCAACTTTAATCTCAACCCTTTGTCCATCATTTTATCAAGGTTATCTCCTTCTTCATGGGATAAACTTTCTGAAGATTAAAAGTATATCTTAAGGCATTCATCTGTACAGTCAAGGCAACAATAACCTTAAACCACTTCATTCTACAGCTGATCCAGTTTTTGTTTTATCTCAAGAGACGGTGAAATGTAGTGCATTATATGCAAACATGTCAGTTTATATAAGTTTTCCAAACTTTTCGCCTTATGCTGTATCACCTAAGAAGTAGTGACATATGATTTTCTTATCAAACAACTTTTTTATTGGGAGAGGGCCCCAGAATTAAGTATTACCAAGGGGTGCGAGGGTTAGAATTTCTTATTACACCACTGTTTAAAGTAAAATAATCACCGATTAAATCGCTCGTCTCTGCAAAGAAAATAAAGGAACTAATGTAGCCTCTAGTCCATACAACAATCCTAACATCTAAAGCAAATATCAAGAGGCGATGAAAAATAAATGTTAAAAAGTACTCAGTCAAAATAACATCTGTTTGCATATTGACTACATAAAATGTTTGATTCTACTTGAGATGATAAACATGAACTTAAAGAAACAATGCTTGCAAAAATCATAATGTCTTTGATATCTGTTCTAATATGAAAAACAATTTTTGTCAGTAATCATTACAAACCATGCAGAGACTAAAATATTATTATTTATCCTGATACATCAATTTTCGTTTAGAGCACATCAAAACAAAATATGTATACATATGTACCTCTCACACACATACACACACAAACTTTTGTGTAAAGGTGAAAGGCTACACAATATCAAAATATCAAGCATGTATGGAATAAGTTCCTAGATACCATATAACTGGAAACTCAGACTAAAAGACTGGAAACAAGAAATGAAACTTCTTCACTCAATTTTTAAAAATAAGGCAAATTAAAGAGCTTAATGCCAAATACTGTATTCGTTTCAGACAAACTAATGTGACCTCTTCATCTGAATCATGTTCTCACTTTTACCCATAAAAGATATTTTCTCTGTAGCATATATGGCATCCATGTCATTACTCTGCTTCCAATTCAAGCAATGGAGGTTAAAACATGAAGGTATAATGCAAGAAAACGACCACAATGCTGATATTGATGGATTGCAAAATTTAGTTTGTCTAAAAGGTCTAAAGCAATAATATAACTATGCAAGCAGTGATGTCTAAAACATGCACAGCAAAGCACATTGATCACAGGAGCATGAAATGGCAACAAAAATGACAACTAAGTGAAAACACAATGGTTAGTGCAAATCGGTGGATTGTGAAATATAGGTCATGTGACTTAGTTTTTACTACAGTATGTGGTATTTGTCATAATGCCTCATACCATATTATACAACCTTTTAGGCAATAATGTACAATAATGTACAAGAAACTGAGATAAATAAAAAACTCGCTGCACTGTACAAACTGGTAAGAAACACAAATATATGAGACTTCTCATTATTGTAGAAATTAAAATTAAAGGTTCAAGAGCAGTGATATTCTGTATAATCAAAAAAGCTTAATAAACAAAATTAAGGGACAGTTTTCTTACATTTAGATCTATCATGGCTGAAAACATTGTGTGTGTGTGTGTGTACACACACACACACACATGGCAGGATCTCACTTGCCTGAACATGGCTTGGTCTGAACAATTTGGCAAGTTCAAACTTGTTTTCATATAAGACTGAATCATTTTTTCACATATAACAGAATCTTACCAAAATGTTTAAACAGTATTTTACATGCAAGTTGTAAAAATGTTTGATACTATTTACCACAAAATACAAAATAAAATGGTCACTATATTCTGCAATTAAAAGAACTGTACAATGTTCATTTCCATGCATTCTCTGGAATCAATCATGCTTTCCCACTCACATCAGAAGTCAGGGTAGTTTGCATATGTTGAGGGTAGTTCTAACATAGGCCCACAAGTGTGGACATGGGAAGTCTTCCTTTTCCATAACATACAGTAAACTGAACATCAATCTTATCGACACAAATTACATCTGATCCAGTCAGAAACCTGAGTAACTTTCTTAACTGCGCTTTATTTCTGCCTCGAATAAATCTATGAAGAAATCCAATAGAAGCATTTTCCTCCTTTGTTCTTGGTGAAGCATGGAGCAGCTGTTACTTTTGGGATGGTTGGGTCTAGTCTCCCATACAGGGATGCTTTGAAATATTGCAACATTTCCTCCTGTAAATTGGAGCAGTGCAGCATAATGGTCATAACACTTTTGTCTTCTGATGATGGTGCTTGTGACAGATCAATGACTGGCTGAAATTGCTCTTGGGAATGAACTGCTGTCATCAGACACTCATGCGAATCAAGTGTTAACTCACAGACTTCATGATCAGGACTGATCGAAGGCAGATTATCATTGGAGCCAAACGAATGAATGTTGTTTACTTCGAAGTAATCCCCATGACATGTATTATCAGAAGCAGTGTTTGATTGTCCAAAACCAATCATATTTTCAGCTTGGTTACTATCAAGTATCTGTAGTTCGTTGGTAGACACAGATGCTATTGCAATTACACTGCCTTCTGCTTGAACCTGAGGAGACTTCTAACTCAAATCAGACTGGTTTGGATGTATAGGCTGGGCAGAAATTTCTGCTTCTGTAATAACTCTTCTTTCTTTGCTGCTGTTACCATTGGAGCTACTTGTGTGTGCTGTTGTTACAACATAAAGCCTGAGAATTTTCAGTTTTGTAGATTCATATATATCCTTCAAAGTCAGTTCATCAGACAACTTTTCATAAGTTTGATCAGCAAGATAGAAATCAAAGTCATCAACTTTTCCTTTCTTCGATACTCCACTAGGAAAGAAAAGATCCTTTCCTGTGGATAATGTCAGAGACAGTTGCATCAAGGTGGACATGAACAGTTCTAGTTCCACCACCATATGTTGACCTAACCTGCTTCTGACCACTCACACCATAAGTATTTAACCAGCCAATTTCCACTTTTCTTAGGATTTTTTTGGCATTTTTATTACCAGCATGAGGTGCTGCTCTCCTGAAATGCTCCTCTTTGTTCCCTGTTGCTTGTAATTTGTCCAGTAATCTCTCAAAGATCTTTTTCTATCACTGGGAAAGTTTGCAGTCTCTTCCAGAGCTCTTTATTGTTTGGCATAAGCTATTGTTGCTAAGCAATCTCCATATCTTGGTAAATATTTCTGTAGCTGTTCCACATCCATCATAGAAATCACATTTCCATCTATCTGAAATAAAAGGACATGACAATATGAATTACAATATGCCTGTCTTAAGTGTCAGTAGCCATATGGTAAATTTAAAATTCAACCTTCTGCAGTTTATTATTCCTGTATGTTTTTAAAAGATAGGTGCCACTGGGGATTGTAATCCTGCCCATCTGTACTGCCATCCATTTTTCTGTCACTTACGTAGTATAGTTCCACCTGCACCAATGAAGATATAGACTTGAAACCTTAGGTTGGTACAGAGTGGTCTGTACATGTTCAAAAGGCTTAGAATATTGTTAAGACTCACACACACATCCCATCTGAGCTGGAGGCAGAGTTTTATTTTCTCTTCACAAAATCTTGAACAGGTTATTTATTATTGCAATAACAGATATGAAAGGTGCATATATATATATATATATATATATATATATATATATATATATATATGTGACACGCGCACACACTTAAACAGCATAAGTAGATTGGATATCTAATGCAGTCAATATAGCCTTTGTCCTTATTTATTTACTCCCTTGTAAGTTTGTCACTCAATAGTTTCTTATGTGTACACTTCCTTAACTGTTAACACTTGATTTTAATCAAGAAATACAATTATTTTCTTTGGAATACCTTGGATGTTATGGTACAGACAATTTGGCACATAGCTTCAGAGCACATTGAATTCCCCTCAAGGATGACCTAAATCAGAAGATATTCCTGAAACATAGTACCAAGTTTGGTAGTGTACTTCACATGTGACTTGATGTGAAATGGTACAAGCTATAATAATTGCCAAAGGGTAGACTTTAAAGTCTAAAAACTGTAAAGATTGTTAAAATTTTTAATGAACACACATATGTAAAGTGTCACTTCATTGCATGTCCTCATCCAGTTTGCAGTAACTTCCCGTGAGTAAGTCTGTTTACCATATAAACATACAAAAATGGGCTTGTCAACCCTTGATGACACTTTCCAGATTTTTGGCACTACTGTGAACTAGTCTGTGTTAAAGCTACCAAGTTCTATCAGTTATAGCAACAAATGTACAATAATAAGTGGTTATACATAACAAAGAAGGAAAATAATTATGGTTTGATGCCCATGTCTTGCTAAAATAGTGGATATTTTAACATCTTGTCATTTAAATGAAACAATAAGGGCAAGTGATAACTTACTGAAATGAGTCCTGTTTCACCATCTCATCCTGACTCATAAAATATCTCACACAAAGCAGTGTATGATAATGTACTGGTAATGTTACTGGTCTAAGATGGTACATTAACACAGCATCAAACTAGACCAATTACATTTCACTAGTAAATGTACATGTACCTCTGTGTGCCACACACAGCCTGGGTTTGAATGCTACCTACAGTACTAGGAACATAGGAAATGTTCACTCATGCATCAAAACATAACACACAATGATCTTCAGGAAGCCCAGGTCTCTATCAGTGATAAACTGACAGTGAGTAAAAGGACACAACTCAAAGCCAGGTTTCACTGGGGGTCATATCCAAATCAGTGGTTGAGGAAATTCCTTACATGCATTAAAATGGCTACTTTTTAGCCAAACAAGTCGTCCTAATCACTTTTCATGTGTTAGTTTAAGCCATTCAGACCATCTCAAAATTACGTATCATACCAGACCATCTCAAAATTACGTATCATACAGCATCCTTTGCTCAAGATGTTCTCACAAAGTTTGGTAAGAAAACCAAGTGTAAACTCAATTTGGCAGTTATTTTGACTGGATCATTAATATTTCTCCTGTCTTAATAAACTGTGTCATTGATATTATGACTCCCTCACAGATATATTTTTCATTGTGTAAAAGGCAATCCATCCAAGAAATTATGTTAACTTGTGTCTTAAGTCTGACTACATACTTAAGATGCTAAGATCAATTTTTCAATATAACCCTAACATTACCTGCTTCTTGTGGAGTGAACAGTGTCCTTTGTAAATTTCTGTACAATATATTAATAATATTTAAATGCTGTAACTACACAACATGTAGATGCCATAATTATTCTTCTAATGTATTACAATATCCTTCATTTTCATCTAAGTCATACAGCCCAGTCGTAACTTCCAAATACTGTTTGGGAAATGCCACACTAAAATCAAAATCACAATGACTGGAAAAGGACAGAACAAATGCCACAGTTATATTTTACACAAGTGATTTCAAATGTTTGTCTTTTTTCAGATAGGTCGCCAAACAAGTCTATGATGATTTAAATTCATAGTTTATCTGACATTTTTAAGAAGCTGGTAACCCCGGATCAAGCTGATTCAGATAATGTATCACTCTGATGTAAAACAGTCCATTTGATATGCTGCAATTTATAGACTGAACAGATCAACAAATTATGTTACTGAATAGACTGTTCATAAACTGTTTGCGCTTTTCAGGTTTGTGTTCCAATTTTAATTACTGCACTCTCCAAAAAAGATATCTGATAAAAAAAACCAAGAAGTATTCTATCTTGTATTATGGTATAATAAAAATTATTTTCACTGGTACCATTGTCTTCAAGTGCAAAACTTTTAATAATATTATGACTTTTATTTATTAGAAATTGTTTGAGTGAATTTGTCCCATCTTCTATCATCCGTGTGATGGTGTCTTCACTGATCTTTCTGCTTCTCAGGAATTCCTCCATTCTGTAGTAGACAAACTAACACATTTCCTAAATAATGCAAGATTATTTAAGTAGCTATTGTAGAAAATAAAAGACATTGTGTGACATATTTACAGAATACACATAATGAATTGACCATATATCATATATTTGTTTGAGGGATGTACCTGATTCCAAAGTGTTCCTTATCCAATAGTACTGTCTGAAGTATCTGAAGCAAGGCTTCCATTTATAAATTGTTTACACAATAAATGGCACTTTTTAGGCAACCTACCTCTCCAATCTGTAAACAAGTTAATAGCTAATGATGGTATGACTAGATTGCACAAGTTTGTTTTGTCTAAATGATACAGTACTTGTTAAGGTTCATATATAAATTACTTCACTATATATCAAGTTATATCCTATATACATATATCATGTTGCATCACCCTGCAGCAGGAGTGTCTAAGAAACTGTTCCCAGTGCAAAAAGGTAATTTAAACGCAGATCTCTGGTGTGATAAATATAGGTCACAGTGACATAATTTGGATTGATGGGTGAAGTACTTCTTAAGTATCTACATACAAAGTTCCATGAATCTGCAAGCAACAGTGCATAAGAAACAGCTCAACACATAAAAAGTCAACAATTAAACAAGATGCCCTAGTGGACTGATATCACATACTTGGATTACACAGCTTAACAGCTAACCATTTAATTTTTTTTTTTTTCTCTCCCTTGTTTTAAGGTTACTTTTAACACATTATTGGCTATATCATGCCAAGAAAATTGGAGCTAAGTGCCTTTCCCATGGACACACCAAGGCAGTCAACCTGGGTTGGTGGATAGGCCCATGTAGTATTGGAAGAACACATCCTGTGAAAACTGTATCTTCCAAACTTGGTATCATGTTAAGTTTACCAGTTTACTTTATCCTGATAACATTTCCTTCTAATTATAAAGCATAATTAATATGCACAGTCTCTTGCTCATACAGAAATATATAAGATAAGATGGATAAAATCCTAATTGGAATTTGTCTCTAGAGTGGTAATTAACTTGTCCAATAGATAAAAGATCACTGTATGATTATGTGTTGATCATGCTAATAATCAAACTCGTGCAAAAAATCTTAATAATATAAGACATTTTGGCAAGTTTGATCGAAAATATAGTTGCTACATTGTTGACATCTTCAGCTAATCAGCTGCATTATCCCACCATTAATATGCATGCTTTTCTCTCATAATCATACTCAACCAAGATCTTGATGACAGAGAGCCTGATTACCATCTGTGGTCAGAATCAAATCATATATAGTCCATAGAGTGGTAAAAAAATCTCCATATCAGTTGCTACATTTCAATACACAGGATAATTCAATTCATCAAGTTGTTTAATTTTTATTGCATCTGTACAAATATATATTACCATATAAGTCTGTGGGACTTTTTGAAAACTGAACAAACATTTGGCAAGGGAGCCAGATGGATCTACTAAAACTCATTATTATGAAATCACCATGTATATCCTTAAAATCCCCTTCAAACACTACAAGGCAATGGCAGAACATGAACTATTAAAAACAAGTTCACCATGCCAGGAATCATGAAGAGATGCATGTTGAAAATCATTCACTCAGTACTTCCGTACTTATCTGAAACAGTCATAGAGCCAAAAATGTTTCCTATTGAACTGGTTTTAAAATAATGGTTGCTAGGTAGGTAGGATTATTTTTAAATTCTTTTTTTAAAAACATTGTATATATCATATTGTAATGATTAGTATATATAAAGTACTAAGCACTTCAAGTAGTGGACTAAACCAGCTCAATTAGATGCACAAAACAATTTCAGAATTTTTTAAAAATTTTATTTTGAATTTCTTTTTTTTAATGGGGGGGGAGAGTGCTAAGGTTGACAACAAAAACAGGGATGGTTGGCTGACCAGAAATACTCGCATTTTCTTTTGCTTAATATTTAAAATGCTAAAATACACTGAAAACAACAAGAATTAATATGACTGCTGTTATTATACTTGCCAAACATCCAATATCATGGTTGGGATTTTTAATGTTAATAGCTGTACTACAAATAACCAAAACTGGATATCTGAGAGAAAAAAAATCCAGAAAAATTGTTCAGATTTGCTTGCATTTTCTTACAATAGTGGTAGTGAATGAAAGTCCTGTGTGTGGTATACATTACTGAGAAAAGCATGTACTATGCAACTGTTTAATGATTAATAGGCATGTGTGGTAGACATTACAGGGAAAAACAGCATGCACTATGCAACTGTTTAATGATTAATTAGCACCTGTGGTTGACATTGCAGAGAAAAGCATGCACTATGCAACTGTTTAATGATTAATTAGCACCCTGTGGTTGACATTGCAGAGAAAAGTATGCACTATGCAACTGTTTAATGATTAATTAGCATGTGTGGTTGACATTGCAGAGAAAAGCATGCACTGTGCAACTGTTTAATGGCATGCATGGTAGACATTAGGCTTACTGAGTAAAGCATGCACTATGCAACTGTTCAATGATTCAAAGTCCTGTGTGTGGTATACATTACTGTGAAAAGCATGCACTATGCAACTGTTTCATGATTCAAAGTCCTGTGTGTGGTATACATTACTGAAAAAGCATGCACTATGCAACTGTTTCATGATTCATAGGCATGTGTGGTAGACATTGCTGAGAAATGCATGCACTATGCAACTGTTTAATGATTCATAGGCATGAGTGTGGTATACATTACTAAGAAAAGCATGCACTATGCAACTGTTTAATATTTCAAAGGCATGAGTGTGGTATACATTACTAAGAAAAAGCATGCACTATGCAACTGTTTAGGTCACTGATTCGTATTTAATCTAGCATGTGAATGAAGACAAAATATCAACTACTACTTATATACAGACAGTCGTGGAGGGGGAGGCACCCACACTGAAAAATTATCCGTTTGAAATAAAGTTAGGCCAAAGCATTGTCAAGCGTTCAAGAGTAACACCCACAAATTACTGTACGTTGTTTACAGAGCTACTACACCACAGCAGCAGCTTATATTTATTTATTGCTACATCTACCTCTTTCTTAGCACTAAGCCTTCACCTGACTCACCTTCGTAGCTTTCACATCAAAGACAAGATGCTGGCACAACACTATTTACTGCTAAATATATCTCCACGTGAAGAGACCAAAAAATGCAAAGGGCGATAATCGTCACGCACAAAACTTTTCAAATTTAAGTTTCATATATGATTCGAAATAACGAAATACTATTTCGATAAAACGAAATAGCATTTCGAAATAACGAAATACTATTTCGATATAACGAAATACTATTTCGTTTAAATGAAATACTATTTCGAAATAACGAAATACTATTTTGATATAGCGAAATAGCATTTCGAAATAATGAAATGCTATTTTGTTTAAACGAAATACTATTTCGAAATAACGAAATACTATTTCGATATAACGGAATAGTATTTCGTTTAAACGAAATATTATTTCGAAATATTATTTCGATATAACGAAATACTCTTTAGATGTAACGAAGTAGTATTTCGTTTAAACGAAATAGAATTTCGATATAACGAAATATCATTTCGATATAACGAAATACTATTTCGATATAACGAAATAGTATTTCGAAATAACGAAATACTATTTCGTTTAAACGAAATAGCATCTCGAAATAACGAAATACTATTTCGAAATAACGAAATACTATTTCGTTTAAACGAAATAGCATCTCGAAATAACGAAATACTATTTCGATATAACGAAATAGTATTTCGTTTAAACGAAATAGAATTTCGAAATAACGAAATACTATTTTGATAAAACGAAATAGCATTTCGATATAACGAAATACTATTTCGAAATAACGAAAAACTGTTTCGTTTAAACGAAATAGCATCTCGAAATAACGAAATACTATTTCGATATAATGAAACAGTATTTCGTTTAAACGAAATGGCATTTCGAAATAACGAAATGTATTTCGATTAAACGAAATAAAAATATATGCATCCATGTCACTTAAGGGGTTCCGTACGTAATAGTATGTTTGTGAATATATTTTACGTCCATAAACACCACTATCCTTGCTTGTGTATGATAATGTGTCTATATTTCACAGCCCATCTTTAACATCCTACTCTCTTTTTGTGTGATAGTATGTTTGTGTTTTTAAGTATAATGTGTGTAAACACTCCTTTTCATTGGTATGTAAGTGCGGGGGTTTTAGCCAGTAAATACGACGGGTTGGATAGTATATGCGGTGTATTTGGTTGCAGATAATTAGATGTTGGATAGTAGTTATAACAATTTAACTTTACATTTATAGGGCAAGCGGAAAATCTCGTGTTACAAGTTAACGTTTCCTTTCCCGATTGTACCAGGAGTGCCACCAAAGTTAACCCCTTGTCACCATTCCTAGGGACAAACAGAAAATTTCATGTTAAATAGAAACATTACATTTCCTGTGGAGCATCACACACACACACACACATTTTTAACCTACGGTGTAATGTTAATTCCCCAAAACTCGGAAAAATTTTCAATGTTTGGATCAACAATTTATACCATCCTAACAATATTGCCATATTTCAGGTCAACGACTTGTAACAATATAACAGTGTGTTCTCAATGTTAATTTCCCGTTTGTTCCCGAAGAGTTTCGACCCTTTAAGTTTGACCCTAACGTGGCCCATATTACTACTAGCAAAACTTATATCGCTCAAGTCTTTACCCCCCCCCCCCAACACTAATGGTATAAATTATTAGTTAATATTAAGTAACTCTTTCTATGATAATATCACTTGTGACGAAACTGCAAGTGAGAAAATTATATAGAGGAAGTGGCGAGTGTTGTGTGCTTGTTGAAGATTTCTAAAATATCGTCCTATCAGAGAAAGTAAGATTTATTCGAAAAAATTATACGGAAACAACTGTTCTTTACAGAGAATTTAAGACTGGAAATTGCATACGATTACGAAAAACTATTCAGTTTTTTGTCACAGACTAAAATGAGTTGGTATAGAAAACGAAGAAGAAAAAAAAAACAATTTTAGCAGCAAAGAGGGTGAACCCTACAAATTAGAGTTCCAACGAATATATTTAAACATGAAAATCATACTAAATAAGGCAAAAATATAAGGTCAATAATACTAAACCAGAACCTCTAACCGAATTGAGACTCTGTCTACGTGGGTTATTTACTCTGTTACTCGTTCGTGACACCTGTGTTTGTAAATGATGTGCTTGTTATTTTATGTGCTCGTGCGCGTAATTTTTGTCAGTCCACCCTCTCTGTTGCCGCAATTAAATTGCCGTTATATCAATAATGACTGGTGAAGCTCACTCAGCTAGACTAGCTCGAGAGCGACTAGAAGCAATCAAGAAATATCTACCTGTCCGTGATTCTGTCAAACAACAATTACAAGCGCGTCAGTAGACACAAAAAGAATTTGCAGAAGGTGCAGAACAATTATTTAAACCAATTACAGAACCAACAAGGAAAATTGTTTCAGCAACTGAGGCAACACAAAAAGCTCTTGAAACATTGCCTGCCGATATTGGTGGGCGTCTTCGAGCAACTCGACCACCACCCAGGCAACTTCCTCAACCACCACCTGAAATTCAACCACAACCTGAACCACCAAAAATCAGAACCAAAATAGTAGATAAATTTACGCCTGAGGGTATTGCCGCTATCAAAGACCCAAATAAATTACTGAAAATTGCCGCGTATGGATATTATCAAAGAGAAAAATACGTGAAAGCTGAGTATATTAATACGCTGAAATCTGGCGATTGGGTTAAAGATGTATTTCGTATTGCTCATGATACTCCGCAGATCAGATCTGTTGAAGATGTTAATCGGTTTGATATTTTAACCAGGTAGTGAAAGAGTATATTGAACAAGTAAAAGAAACCAGAAAACAAAACGAGGAAGAAATGAAATAGCAACTTGAAAAATCAAAAGCACAAAGGAAATCAAGGAAGAAAAAAGCAGTGGAAACAGGTGAGGAAGAAGAATGGCAGGATGCCCCGGGTGCCACTGGAAGTGGTATTGGTACAGGTACCAGGGGAAGTGGTCTTATTACTCCCATGTCCCGATAACGTCCTTGCCGACGTGGACAGATTAGAAATTCTGATTGGTAGAAAACGAGCCGGTAATAATTCTTCTGAAATTATTAATGAAGCAGCTGCTATTTGTCAACGATTATTTACAGGCGGTATCATGGATATTAACGTGTATCGGTCCCTCATTAATGAAATCGCCGATGATTAACACAGTGATTAAACAGTTAGATATAATTACTATAATAAAATGATCATACACGCTGCTCAACGTGGACCAACTATGGTCAGGGTGATAAATTCGAGATTATCTACATATAAAACATTTTACGGAGATGGACTCGGCGATGTTGTTCAGGGTTTATTTAGAAGGATAGTCCCAAAAGCAATACCGATTGCAAAGCAACTAGGAATGAAAGCTATTGACGTTGTTCGTGAAAAAGGTATTAGTGCTGCCGGCGACGTCGCCAGTAAAGCATTCTCTGCAATCAAGGATAGACTAGCACGATTAATACGACGAAAACCTCAGCCAGTAAAATTACCTAGCACTGAAATGATGCCTGCAAGCGTTAGTAAAATAATAAATCAAGCCGCAAATCAAAAATTAGTCATTGGCTGGTGAAAAAGAAAAAAATAAACCGCTAGTCTGGTAGCTGGAAGGGGTTTTCCTGTTAAACGATGGCAAATATAATAAGGATGTTCAAACGCATATCTGATCCTGCATTCGACATGGACGCACCGGTTCTCAAAGATGAATCGGTACGTGATTATCAATATTATTCTTATGACGCACGTGTACCTGACGAGCGTGGAAGAATTGAATTACAAGTTCAGGATACAAGCAGATATTTCTTACCTGCTGAGGCATTTATTGAAGTCGAAGGTAGACTTTTAAAATTAGATAATACAGATTATGGAATTGGTGATCGAATTGGTTTTATCAATAATGGTATTATGGCGTTATTTAAAAGTGCAGCATATAACATTGATGGACGAGAGATTGAGATTTGTCATAACGACATAGACGTTGCCACAACGATACTTGGTCTTGCAAGATACAGCGATGATTACTCAAGATCAGCTGGTCCATCAATGATGTTTGCCAAAGATACAACTGATCATCCAGAGCACAGAAATGTAACATTAAATGCAGCTGGGGACACAGTTGTATCAATGAATGAAAATTTCAAATTGGGATTCGCGTCACGTCGAGCAATGCTGGGCGACGATGAAAGATTTTCATGTGCGATTCCACTGTCACACATGTTTGGATTTTGTAGAAATGTTAGAAAGGTTATTTTTGGAGCCAAGGACACAATTGTACTCGTACGAAAAAATACCGACGATGATGCAATATGGCACGCTGAAGGAGCTAACGCAGGTGCAACTGCGGCACTTCATGGTAAAGTAATACTGACAAAACTTTAATTATGGATGCCAGTAATGACACCAGCAATATCTGAAGAACAGCGGCTACTTTCTTTTATGGATAGCGGCGGTAAATCAACATTGTCATGGCTAACAATGACCACGGGTTCTATCCAGAGTAACATTAATGGTTTATTTACACGGCAAATAGCATCACAGCAAGGTGTCTCTGCACCTCGACATATATTTGTTGCACTTCAAGATGTTACGCGAGTAAACTCGCAAATACGAAGTATTATGATATTTGATAAAATCGGCGTTACTGAGTTTTCTTTGAGGATAAATGGACATCAAGAACCAGCCGAGGATATTTTGTTACATTTTGAACAAAACAGTGTTGCACGTGCGTATCATCGTCTGATGACGTTCATGGGACGTGATCAAAATGTTAATACTGGTTTACAAATATCTCAGCGGGAGTTTACGACGTTGTATCCAATCTATTACTTTTCGCTGGAACACTTGGATTTGTTTAAACAGTCCGTCGTTGATATACATTTTCGAGCTCGTGTTACAAGAGTTATTGCTAATTACAGAGCAATCGCCGTCAGACTCAGCGATAAGACGATGTTACTTGAAGGTGTTGGTGGACGAATGAGAGTTATTGATGCGCCAATAGAAAATATGTAATTAGATCCTGGTCAGATTAAAAAACTGCAGTCGGCATCAGCGAAGCGATGTGGAGTAAAAATATCACTAACGCGAGAACAAATCGCAGGTGGTCCGAATAAACTATCACTGACAGAACGCCAGTTCAATCATTTTAATGAAGCCAAACAATCAAAGACCGGCATACGCGTAAATCTTTCTGCGGGTGCCATCAAAAACATTGCTAAGACAGGTGGTATATTTCCACTTTTTGCAGCTATTCTAGGAATAATAGCCGCTGCAGCCCCAGCTGTTGCAAAAGCAGCTGCGTTAGATGCAGTTGGAACAGCTGCTCGAATGGCATTAAAGAAAGCAACAGGGAAAGGATTTTAAAAAAAGACGATCCCGAACAGGTCTAGGTCTGAGACTTCCAGGAACTCGATACGGGAGCGGATTAAGAATTCCAGGGACTCGCTGATTTTCCGGTTATCCAATTTTGATTTACTGAATGCTGCTACGCGATTAAATATAAAATAATTCAGAGGTGTTTTTATGCGTGATCAATTACCGAAAAATCCAAATCTGATTGAAACCGGTATTATTAATATCGATAAAAGCTCTGGTCCAGGTACTCACTGGGTTGCGTACGCGATCTATCCACGTGGTATTGTTTATTTCGATTCGTATGGGTTGGCGCCGCCAAAAGAATTTTTAAAATATATCGACAGACTTCAAAGTATTCCAATCTGGTATTCAACGCTACCAACACAAACATTAACGGATCCACCAATATGTGGACGTGAAGCACTAGCAGTACTTGATGCTGTATCAAGATCAACGAAACCACCCCATAAAACTGTACACGAATACACGAGTTCTGTTTTAAATAATCGCTAATCATATAATGGTAGATCTTTACGGAAGATCAGCTAAAACCAAACCTCAACAAGCACCAGGTGAAGATTTACTCAAGCGAGCAACAAGGCAGATCAGTGACGAATTATCTGAACTGCTCAATCTTGCCAACTTTGATCCAAACGAACTTGTCATATTTCAAAACCGTGAAGGAAAATTGAAGACGAGTAAGATTTCAGTCAACGATATTACTATTCGTAGTCGATTATCGCGAGAAGGTCTTATTGCTGTATACGACAGAGAGGGTAAACTTGTTCCTAGTGGTATTACTGCAGTGTCGATCAATGACAGGTTGTCAACATTCGGTGATACCATGCACGGCGCTCTCAACATGAACCATAATAAAATTACCAACGTAGGAGAACCAACTGATAATCTCGACGCTGCAACGAAGACATATGTCGATGATAAGGAAATTCCAGTGACAACTTCGTTAGCTACAATCAATGATGGAATGACTACACTCAAAACTGATTTTACTAATCAAGTACAACTGTTTCTGAATTTCCACAGAAACGTAAACAGAACCATTAATGAATTTTTTGGAAGTCCACCAACCGTTGATATAAATTTCACCGATGTAAATGCAAGAATCAACGATATTGTCAGTGGAATTCCTAATATCAATAAAACTAATCTCGTTAAAATTCCACACAAACAAATTAACAATATCGTGTACACAGTATCATCAGGATCATCAACATGGACACCGCAAAATAACACTATCAAACATACCGCGGAGGTCACTGGTGTGTACAGGCTGTCCGTATTTAGTTCTGCAAAATTCAGGATATTTACCACGTATCTTTGGCGTCATTCAACCGATAATTTTTCTGGAACCGTGTCTGTAGTGTTAAATAAAGATACTGAAGAAACGTTTATGCTGGAATCATCTGATAAAAAATTAACCTCGGCGTCTTACTGGTGGTGTCTGGAATTTGTAGCTGAAACACCTCAATTAATTACTTAATACAGTATAATGATAGACGTTCAGCGATACAGACACGATCAAGTAACAACATGGCAGAATAAACTAAATACCATCATCGATGATTATACAGGAAAAATAAAGAAATATCGTAGACGTGCGGTTGTCTTTGATACCATCGTTTATTCTGTTTCCGCGATTGTTGCTGGAACCGGCGTAGTATTATCAACGTTGACGATGACAGCGCCGATCGTTGTAACAATCGTTGTTTCATCGTCAACCACGATCGCTGGAATATTCAATATTATCGCGAAAAAGATAGACACGTGCACAAATGAAAAATTGAACGAGTACACGATGAAATTACATACTGCAACTGTAGCATATACCAAATTATCTTCGATGATTTCTTCGTCGCTCAACGATGGAATAATATCCGATGAAGAATTCAGTATTATAATAAAGATCTACAATGAAGTATTTAACCGTAGCGATGCCACGGGTAATTCGATCACGGAAATAAATAATTTAGAGCAACAATAAAATAATAATGACAACGTCATTGGAATTATTACAACAGATCGTCACTAATACTGCTCCGGTAAGAACCACAATGATATCAGCGAGTTCAACTAATCCTGAATTCAGTATTAATTTTCCGTCCGCAATTCCAGCTAAAGAAACTGCATTAGCGCAATTACGGGTTTATTATAGTTGGCCAAATATTAGGTCAAAATCATTCGGTGGACTACAACCAAATAATTCATTAGTATTTGGAAATAAAAATAAACCCGATGGAACTCCTGATTGGCAAGTAGTTAGTATTCCAACGGGCAGTTATCAAATAGAACAGATCAATGAAGAATTCCAACGCAGAATTAAATCCATTACAGGAAAAGAATCAAAGATAGCCATTACTGTTCATGAGCCGACACTGTCATCGGCCATTGAGATATTATCTTTGGATTATTTCGTTGACATTTATCAGTCTTCGATCAGAACTGTGCTTGGCTGGCCAGAAATTCCACCTAAAACAAATGAAGGAAAGAATTCAAAATATTTTAGTTATGAAAAGCCGCTACGACAATACATCGATGATGAAACTGGTTAGGTTGTAGGTACCGTAAAATATGATAAAGAAAAACATACCAAAGAAACAATAATTGATAGTAACCTCTTCAAAGAAGGATTACCTGTTGATAGAAATTTTTTAAAATCTTACTCGGACGATATCAAATCTGAACATACAAGATTTTTTAATGATCTAAAAAATTTATTTTCAGGTATTATCACATATTACAGCGATGACACAAAACAAATCATCGAAACAATAATGATCTTAAATACAATTGCAGATTATCTTTATCACGTTAGTGGAGAAATCATAACTTATTTTAATAGTGCAGGATCACAAAAAGTTACTAAATATTTTAATATAAATCATCAACAATTACAAAAATTTATATTTCCAGGATTTGATAATACTGGACTAAAAAAATCAGTGATGTGATCAATGAAAACTTTCCAAAGATTCTCGAGTCATGGAGAAAAATAGCACCGCCATCAAATATTTTTAAATACAACAACGATCCATACGGTGATGGCCGTCACTTTTCGCCGGGCATCGTCAATATCACATCAACGATCGCTGTCAATCTAGTATGTGATGTCATCGACAGTAGTTATCAAGGAGACGCTGAAAAATCCAACCAAGCTCAACAAGGATACATTCTGTATTCAATTACACCTCAAGTACCCCCAGGCTATTTGATTGTATCAGAACCATATCAGAACCAATCAACGTTGTTTATCTAAAATGTCATAATCCGCTCTTATCGCGGATACATTTCAGACTTACTGACCAGACTGGCCACTTGTTTGACCTTAGGTCAGAAATATTAAATATAAACCTGTATGTGAGTTCGTAGAAAACACCAAGCAAACAAAAAAAAAAAAAAAAAAACCACATGTCCCTTGACTAAGTCAAGGATAAAATATTTTTTTTACCCCCGTGATATAATCGCGGTTTATTATCCTTGACGTGGATCAGAAATGAATTATCCCTCTTGTTTAGCTGGCACAACGTTACAGGTGACACTAATAGTTTCGTTGTCACTACAGTCAATTTAGTCACTTTCACTATGATTAGAGTCGCACTCTTGACTTATCTTTCGCTAGTAACTCTTCCGCAACTTCGTTCAGTGACTCCGTCATCGACATAATATCTCTCAACTGTTTTATACGAGCGCGTACAATTCTTTTCGTTTCGTATTCGTGAGATAATTCTGACCTAACCTTTTCGATTGAACGTGAAAGGGGAACAAATAATTTCACTTGGCGTATCCGTGATTGCTGCCAGCGATTGTAACATCGCCTGTTGGATCAACTTTAGAAATCAATAATCGCAGGGCAGCGTATATCTATGTTCTGATTTTCGAAATTGTAAGGATTCAAAATCACTCATTATTTTTTCAGGATCAAGCTCATCAGATATTTTTATACCGCTGTATTGTAATTGCTTAATAGCAGCAATAATAGCATTAATATTTTCATGATTCATTATATAATAAATATTTGTTTAAATAACAATATATTTCTTAATAAAAATAAAAATATATTTCTTCATAAAAATAAAAATATTTTAGAAAATCTGACTGAATTCGCTATTTTGATGGGTATATTACCCGTCAAATTTAGAGGATCTGATCAAAGTCACAATTTTGTTAGGTAACTTACCCATCATATTTAGAAAATCTGACCGAATTTCATAAAAAAATAAAATTTATTATAATAAAAATATTTCTGAATCGGAATTAATTTAATATTTCTGAATCAGATAAATATAAAAATATATTTCTGAATCAGATAAAAATAAAAATATATTTCTGAATTAATAAAGATAAAAATATATTTCTGAATCAGATAAAAAATAAAAATATATTTCTGAATCAGAATTAATATAAAATATATTTCTGAATCAGAATTAATATAAAATATATTTCTGAATCAGATAAAAATGAAAATATATTTCTGAATTAATAAAGATAAAAATATATCTCTGAATCAGATAAATATAAAAATATATTTCTGAATCAGATAAAAAATAAAAATATATCTCTGAATTAATAAAGATATATTTCTGAATAAAAATAAACAACAGCTATGATGTTCGGTCTACCATTCCACTGGGGTCCCTTCTGCCGGTAAAGCCTTTACCAATAAGGTCTTAAGAGTCCTTTGTTAAGGCCATTGGCCCACAGGCACTCTTTCATTGGTTAAGACCTGTCTTGTGGTCCACAGGCACCTTATTGAGACTTTTTTGTCCACCGGACATTCCTTCTGAATGTCCCTATGTGGGTACCTTTCAGTGAGGTCACAAGGTCATGAGCTCACATTATCCTGTTGTTTATTTTTGGGGAAGTTCCGTACACCCCCCACCCCCCAATCAAACCCCAAGTGAGTGCAAAACGTACTCACCACGTTGTTCGACGTGGCGGGAGGTGTACATAAGGGGAAACTTCCCCAATTATTAAGAAAAATTGGCATCCCAGGGCCAAACCACCGACACTGTTAGTCATGGGGAATCGAACCACGGGCCTTTGGTATGATGTTCAGAAGCGTTACCACTGGACCATGATATTTAGTTATAAATATACGTTTCGGGGCCCCGAGTGGCCGAGTGGTCTAAAGGGCTCTCCGTTACGGATCACTGCCATCTCACCTCTGTCTACGTGGGTTCGAGTCTCGGATTCGGCCAATGTGGGTATGTGAGAAAGCTTGCCAGTAGCTTCTCGTGGGTCGGTGGTTCTCTCCGGGGTGATCCCGGGTTCTTCCTCCACCATTAACACTGGCCGCCATGTATAGCCTATCGTGTACTGAAAAATGGCGTTAAACCCTACAACAACAACAACAACAACAACAACAACGTTTCAAAAATAATCATATAGTTACCTAGCCCCATGTCACCTTGACTATGTTAAGGATATACAAATATAAAATAAATCACGAAAATCCACAATCTCACATATTTCTGAATTTGGTTAAAATACTGTATTATCAGGCTAACAGAACTGTGTTAGTAAATGCTTTGGATCGATATTATTCTGGTACATTCCGCCTACTACAGAACTGTGTACATTCATTCAATATAGTAACAATGATGCATGCAGTCTGCTGCGATCGTTATGTGAAGCAGTTATGTAAAATATCGGCCTATGATAGATTTATCTGTCCTGTGACTCGTCCTTGATATAATCAAGGGGACTATATCACGGTTGAGGTTTCTATGTTTTGTTTGAGGAAAATATACATCATTAGTAATATATATTTTCTGCAGTTAATACTTCCACATAGTTGAGATACATACACAATTACTGGACTGGAGAGATATTCAAGCATTACGATTAGACTGTAGTACCAAGGAAGATAACTGCTCAGTTACTCTATCAGTGATGACGGTGTTATCTCGCTTCATTGTGTATACCGGAACGTAATTTTTTGCTTAAATTATTTCGAAAATGCTGACCTGGTTATATTATCTGCCACAAATTTTATTGAACGCGTGCAAATACCGAAATATTTACCAGCCGCAGTCATTGATGGGAAAATTATTTCTTCACCAGTATCTGTATTTGTAGATATAACCGACTTAGGAGTTTTAGAATTAATGCCAGTATTCCCAAATGCAGAATTCTGACTCTGTGTAACAACCCGGAGGTTAGATAAATTATTATGTTTCGGGTTTGAATTTATGTGATCGATCACAAGTCCGTCTTCGACGACCCCATGAAAGCATTCAAATACAAATCTATGAGATAGATACATTTTATTTCCAGCACGAAATATGAGATAACCAGTATTAATAACAGCACCGACTGAATTTTTCAATCTGCAGTTTCTGATTACACCATCACGAGACGCTTCATAATTTTTAATGATGGGATGTTTCACAAATTCATTTTGCTCCATTTATATAGTAATACTATTTGTCTAAATGATTATTTTGAATATCTGGCGAGATAGTCTTCAGCGGCTTTTATGGGAGATTCACCTGACGATTTCTTATCATAATATCGTTTCAACTCTCTGTATCTTTTACCACCGCATTGCACACATAACCGTGTTTCTCCTCTGACCCCAACACCACATCGTAAACACAGTTTCGGTCCTAGACTACCTTTGCGAAAACTCTGCATGTGTTGACCACAGAATTCATTTACGCATGATTTATTACAAGGAAGAGAAAATCCTATCATTAACCACTTGGATTTTTTATTTGCTTGTATCATTATATATATAATTAAAGTTTAATTAAACATATATTTGCCTTAATTATAGTATGGAGGAATTTGAGAGATTATCCGCAATTGAACCTTCCAGAGCAAGATTCGATCTTGACAAACTACCAAAATCTTAATTTAATTTTTCGATGCAAGATCTGGCTTTGATAAATAGTGATATAACTGATCGTATCCGTGAAGCCAAGAAAGAATTTCACAACAATGGTGCGGCTCATACTTGGTCGACATTTAGAATCATGAATACCATTGATTTTAGAATGCATGACGAACGAGGTAGAAATATTATCAACTATCTCGACAATCAGCGATATATTATTCTGGTAAAATTTATTGTGCAGACAGATGACGACACTTGGATTATCTGTGATAAACGTGACCCTGTACGGCTTCATACTGGAAATAATACTGTTACATTAAATAAAAAATCCAAACCAGGAACATTGACTGGTATTGATAAACCGTATTATGAACGAGCTTTTCCTGTAACTGCAGTTCTTTATGCGATATATCCGTTAAATGATAAACCTAGCGTTAATAATCTCAAACCAATGAAATTTTCCTCGTTGACTTCGTCAAGGGGACTAAACTGCGTAGCTGAGCGAGTTATAGAACATTTCTCAAAAGCAATACGCGGAAACGGTTTAACGGATCTAAGACGTAAAAAAATAAATGCGTGGGCAGAAACAGTTAAAGATACCGGAGCATCTATTAGCGACGTTGCTAAACTAGAAAAGAAATTAAAATTTCCAATAGCAGTAAAAACACTAACCGGAGAGATTTTGTACAAACCGAAATATACAAAAAATGGAACCCCTATAACAATCATTGATCATAACGCACATTCATGGACTGTGGCAGTAACAATATTTCCACGGGATAGAACAGTTAAATTTTACAGCGATTATATCTTCGACGCTATCAATGATATTAGTAAGAGTGACCCTGTATTCGTGTGGTTATTTCAAAGTTCACATTCGTATTACGATCAGTTTGTAAGGCCTAACGGAGAAATTTATCGTGAAGAATCTCTCCACGAAAAAATAAAACATCTTGCATTGAAATATAATTCTGATAATGTCGAAGTTGAACAATTACTGAATAATTGTTTTACAGTTCCATCAGTTGCGGCTCACTTTGCTCAAGAGAAAAATTCATGGAAATAGACACGATTAGAATTTCTTGAAGATATCCAGCACAGTTGTATCGAATACGGACACGGCGGATTGTGGAATACCCAATACGATTATAGCGATATTATATCGGTTGATATGATAGCGTGTTATCCTGGGGGTTTTCTTGGATACGGAGACTGTTCTGAATATTTCAAAAGATTCGGACATCCCACACACGAGATGACCAGAGTTGCGATAAACGGACTCTTACCAGATTTTGACATAACTGGATTTGCTTTTGTAAAATCATTTAAGATTTGTAATAATCTTCATCCTATTGTCAATGTGTGGTTTGGGAGACATTTCTCAGAAAAATATTGGGTTCCAATAGTGCTTTTACCATACATGCTTGATACTGGAATCTTAGTATCGTTGAACGCAAGTGAAGCTATTGTATCATATCATCCGCAGAAACAAGTTTGGTTACCACAACAAAAGAAATATTCACCGACAGATCCAGATGAAGATTGGGATAAAATTGATTATGAAAATAAAATTGCAAAAGATCTTGGTAGGAAAATAATTGGTAAGTTTACTCAAGGAGGATCATATGATCATAAACGAATGTGTACAAGATTAATTATGGATGATGCTGAACTCGATTTTATAATTGCTGATACAACGGAAAAAAACACATTTGTAAGTCGGAGTAGTGCTTATTTATCAGACGGGTCTAAATTAGGTACAATCGTGAGCTATATTGATGGTGAGTCACCGCAGTTTACTTATTTAAGTTCTTCTATGCTTGCTTACGTTTCGATAAATTTATTATCGATGATAAACAGATTTCCTCGCTACGCGGTTCGAGTTGCCACGGATTCATTTTATATAAATAAAAAATATTTAGATTTGCTAAAACCGCTACTCGGTAATGGTGAATGGGGATCATGGAGAATAAAACAAAAAAATATCCTTGACTATTCCGAATCTGCAGACGTTGAAACCAGGGAAATGCATTACGGTAATGACAATCAAATATTTGCATCGACAGCACTATCTGTGTTTGATCCTGTGGCCGGACATAAAACCGTTTATCTCAGTGGACCTGGAGGTTCTGGAAAAACAACACGTGTCATTGAATTATTTCGCCGTAACGATGTTACGGGTTTGAAGAACTCTGTTGATATGATTGTGCTGACACCTACACATAGACTAGCCAGAGAAATAAATGAACGAGGAGAAAAATCTCAAACTTATCATGGTTTCTTCAGATGGTGCGGGGATACGTGGACACCTGAGCGAATGGGTGAGAAATATATACCCCGGATTATCATCTGGGATGCAATTTGTACAGTATCGTTAGAAACATTAAAAATATTTCTTGATTGGTTACTGACAAAAAATGCTGCTGTGATTATGTGCGGCGATCATGGTCAGCCGCAACCTTTCGTTGGACAGTCTCCTCACGAATGGTTAAAAACGTTTGTGGATTATTATGAGGAGATAACCGATGATCATGGAGCTATTGATGAACCCCTGAAAGAATTTAAAAGCTTAATCAGACTACAGCCAGATAGAATAAAATGTGAGATAATGCCTGAAGTGATTCCAGAAAGTCCTGTGAATTATTTTTGGAATTTATGGAGACCAAATGACTTAATAGTTGCGAGTAGAAAGATAGTTCGTGATGAATTGCAAGAGAAATTATTTCTGTTACATAAAGAAAAATTTTCAAATCTACCCGTACCATTGTGTTATCGCCCAGCGGATACTCGACGACAGAATATTGAAGTTGAAATTCCAGGAACAAATGAAAAACAAAATCTTGTATTGAATGATATTGTTTTGGTTGATGTTGATGTTGTTGAGAGCGCGTTGATCATGGATAAAACTCCGTGGAAATTAGGATATGCTATAACGATTCATTCGTCACAAGGACTAACTATTACTGATACAAATATCTGGATTGTCGATGATAGAATCGAATGGTCAAATTTAGTTTATCTCGCAGTGTCTCGAGTCAGAAGAATATCTCAACTGCACAGGTTATTATGAATTTTACAGAAAATAATAATCAAACTGCTAGCAATGGCGTAATAAGAAAAAAACTATTTGGTTATAAGCAATGTGACAAAAAAAAAAAATAATCGCGACTTTGATATTGATACTGAATTGATTATGACACTAAAACAACGACAGAATAATCATTGTGCATGTTGTAACTGTAATATGCTATGGGAATATTCGAGTAATAATCCAAGACAGTTTACCGTAGACAGAATTAATAGTATTGGTCACACGCGCGAAAATGTGATGCTGACCTGTCTTGAATGCAATCGACGTCGGGGTTCCAGTTTACAAAAATAAACGCGGTGGTTTAGTATGTTTGATCATGATAATGAATCCACATAAAATTGTCAGAATTTGATAACGGATCGGTACATTTTTCATAATAAATACAATGATATGTACCGATCAGTTATCAAATTCAGACAAAAATTACAGAAGTGAACGCGGTGGTAATTGTGTGTCCTCAGGAATTACTTGTAACTGTTCACGCACAAATCCACGCTGAGGAGCATTCGAATCCAGTCTGTAGATTGCAGGTCTACCCGTGGATCTAACCACGCTAGAAATTGTATGTGTAGTCACACTCCAGATAGGATCAGTTGCTCTTTTTTTACCCTCTTCAAGTTCACCAGGTTCATATAAATATCTGAGTCACACTACCTAACACTGGCTGTTTTGAAAAGTCACGTCGTTGTCCGTAGCCATCGCTACGGGGTATATGTTTCTTTGTAATTGCATTAATAGGTTTCATAGAAGTTGCACGAGTAATTTCATTATTTAACGCAGCTATCACACTTGGTAATCTTGCAACCCATTCACGAGATCTCATGTCGCTCTGAATTATTTCCTTTGCATACTGATATCCAAATAACCGCTCAGCGAGTGTTCGATTAAATCGTTCAACTATTGCCTGATAAAGATGAATTGCGATGTGTCCTTGTCTGATTTTGACATTATGCTTTTTCATCAGCGATGATACTGCACCAAGAAATTCTTTGCCAGGATCAACTTGTAGCAACTGTGGCCATTACAAGGGTCCTCGTTGATAAATTCGTTCAAACGCAGATGCAACTTCAGATGCTGTTTTTGTTGATAATGGTTCCGCTGCTTTATATCTACTTGCAACATCAACGACAGTTAACGCGTATTTGTATGTGCGTGATTGACGTCCACGTGTTTTAATAGTATCGTGCGGTAAAAACAAAATATCTGCTTGATGAACTACATTGGGAACGCTGACATCAAAATACGCGTACTGAATTTTTTTAGGTGGACGTAGATAGATTTGCCATATTGCCTGTCGTGCTAACCACGGTGCAGCAGCAGCACGTGAGACTTTTGCTGTTTCAGCAAGTTTACTAATCGCTGCTCTGCCCTTCCAATATCCTCTTGGGCTATAATAAACAGATTCCATTATATAATTAATTACCAGCCCCTAGCATTAGTTTACCCTTCATAGCAGATTTCACTAGAAAACTAGCAAGTTTTTCTCTGAGAGATTTATCAGGTATAGAATTTAACGCATGAATCAATTTCACATCTGCAATATGTCGTTGTTGTAAATCCTTGCTTTTATACGCAACATCATGAACATGGCACGCTTGATCAACCTTATTTATTGGATACTCTCCTGGTCTTGGTTGATCTCGTTAGTCAAGTCGGATATCAAGTCGAGTTCCAGGACCACAATAATTATATCCTGGTAGATGTTTTTCTCCGGGATACTTTGCCCACGGAACCCCTGGTAATTTTCCTAGTGAAGTAGCGACATCACCTCCTGTCTTTGTGCTAGACGAAATAAATTTGTATTTTTTTGTGCCACACTTTTCACACTTACCTGTCAGTGCGCGTTTTTTATTTTTTGTTATTATTGTTGTTAATCCAGTGGTGGACGTGGCTGCCCTGCATCGAACACAATATAAATTCATATTATTTATTATATGGATATAATTGACTTTTCTGCGACACGAAAACAAGAGCCAGTAAAGCATCACCCAGCGCTACCGAATTCTATCAGGATGATAATAATAGGTCCATCTGGATCAGGCAAAACACAATTATTGCTTAATTTAATAATGAGATGGCTTAATTGGGATAAGTTATATTTAGTAGCTCCATCTGTAGATGATCAACGATGCTATGAAGTGCTTAAAGATTTTAATGACAATGTAAAGTTGCTGGATGAAGACGGTAATGATATTACTGATTTTATTACTAGTATTGATGAAGCTCCATCTGTGGATGACCTTGATGGACTTATTAATAATCTTGTGGTATACGACGATGTCATGCTGGACAAACAGTCAAATCCAGCTCGGATATTTTCTCGAGGTAGACATAAAAATACAGACGTGATTTATGTTACCCAGCGTTATACACAAATACCTAAAGTGATCAGAGACAACTGCAATATTTTGGTTGTATTTAACGGAGTTGATAATCATACGCTGCGAAATATTTATTATACTTGGTGTTCAGGGGACATGGATATGATCAAATTTTTAAAAAAATTGCACACGCGCAAGCTACCCCGTTTGGATTTATAACAATAAATTTACATGATCCCAGGTCGAGATATCGTAACGGACTTGATAAAATATTTGGATAAAATCCACAGCAGCAGAGAGGATGGACTGACAAAAAAATTACGCGCACAAGCACATAAACGAACACGCATAGCATTTACAAACACAGGTGTCACGAACAAGTAACAGCGTAAATAACCCACGTAGAGAGAATCTCAATTCGGTTAAAGGTTCTGGTTTAGCGTTATTGACCTTATATTTTTGCCTTATTTAGTATGATTTTCATGTTTAAATATATTCGTTCGAACACTAATTTGTAGGGTTCACCCTCTCTGCTGCTATTTTTCATTTGTTAAATTTTATTTTTAGAATAAGTACATGGAAACTGTACATGAAAGGAGACAGATCAAAGAGAAAAAATATGTAAAACGTAATCATCAAAAGCTGAACATGATCAATAAATTTCAAGTTTAAAGATGCAAGCAATGAAGTATGTATGTGTGTATAAGTATTACTTATGTAATCAGTAATGAAACGCATCAAGTATTTTAAAGAAATCAAAGAATCTCCTTTTGTTATTTTGTTTACTAGCACTAAGGAAGATCTTAAAAAGTTACGTCATTAATACAAGAGTTACAGTATCTTTGAACCATGTGTATTAAAACTGTATACAAGTCAGATCATTTGTATAGAAATGTCTCTATGAAACATGTGTATTAAATTTGTATATATGCCAGATCATTTGTATTAAAATGTCTCTATGAAACGTGTATTAAATTTGTATATATGCCAGATCATTTGTATAAAAATGTCTCTATGAAACGTGTATCAAAATGTACATGTCAGACCATTTATATAAAAATGTCTCTATGAAACATATGTATCAAAATACACATGTCAAACCATTTGTATAAAAACTTTTATATGAAACATATGTATTAAATGTGTGTGTATATATATATATATATATATATATATATATATATATATATATATATATATATATATATATATATATATATATTATAGCAGATCATTTGTTTTAAAATGTCTCTAGAAACATATGTACCAAAACAAACAGTTACATGAATATCTTGTTGATAGATTGCATTGGGGTTTGTTTTGTTTGTTTTTTTGTAAAACCCCTACAATATTTTGAAAATGTTCTTTTATAACTGTCCATATTGATCTCAATATGACGTCAACATAAAAGCTATATGCCTGTACCATTAAATTGCTCATAAATACCAATGTCAAATTTAGAAAACAAATGCACTCAGCGACAAGGTGAAGCACACAAACAACGTAATAGTGACATACATCAACAAGCACACAACAATAAAAGACGGTGTCCTTTCACATAGAAAAAAGATAAAAAAGAAGGAATGAAAATTTGGATAAAACAAGTAAATCAGAGGAAGACTGATAACTACTTAATGGGGTACTGATGTACAAGCGTGCGTGAAATACTTTGTTACAAATTTTGTTTTCTAAATCCATGAAAAAGGTGTATTACGAGCAAAATAACAATTAACATGGCCAAAAAACTTAACCCCCATCCCTGTTTATAAACGTTTTATATTATTTGATACTTTTACAAACTAATTTTACAGATGCAAGGAGATTATCTGTGGACAAGGTTTTATTTTAAAGAATGTACAAAGCCTCGCAAAACCTCAGAAGACTTTTCCATACGGTTTTGAAAGTCTTAAGATTGGAACTAAGAAAAGGAAATGGACATTTTTTGTTTTTCTTAACAAAATGAAAATCAAAGTACCGTATATATTTTCAAGTGAACCCCAGTTGATACATGTGCCCATATATATATATATATATATATATATATATATATATATATATATATATATATATATATATATATATATATATATAACGTAAATTAACAAGTAGGTTGTCCAGCCTGTACAAAAATATACAAAGGCATTACATTGAGGTCATGTTTCATTTCACGACTCCCAAGTAATGTAGACCGGATGGGGAAGTACACATATACCAAGTAAGCTAATGCGAGTTACATCCCTTTCGATCAGACATATCAACTAATCGAGATGCGCAATGGGTATTTTAACGCTAGACTGTATCAGCCGTTGAAAGTGAAAAGTAAGTCTATATCTATAGATAGGGCTGTCTTTTTCCCTATTGTCATACACTTCGTGTTAAATGCATTAAGCATTATGCTTTGTTTATAACAAACAAATTGTTCAGATCAATTTCAAGTTTGTCATGAACAGAATTGAAGATTTCCCACACAAGTGTAGTGTAGAATCCTCGGCGAAGTGGTCAGTGTGTGTAGACTGGACGCAAAGGTCACTCATTGA